>BLKR01005695.1:30000-74340 GCA_011170035.1 Teleogryllus occipitalis | reverse complement strand
CAACTAGAAGGTGAAGTAAGAAAACTTTCTTTTTTAATTTAATTAAACATCCTTATTTCTTTTGCAGGCTCTGCTCTACCTGCTCTGCATGTAGTGGACAACATTTCTCCCGAGTTCCCCGAATGTTCTGGTGAGTGCAAATACCTTTTTAATTGAAGATAAATGTTTGCCCTGTGTTTTGTGTGTCAATAATACCATGTCTCTTTGTATTGCAGATCCTTCTACACCTGGCGGAGAAGTTCATGAAGAACATGAGGAAGGGGACATTTCTTATGTCCTCCCCACATGTTCTAGTGAGTGAAAATTCCTTTTTAATTGAAGATAGATGTTTGCCCTGTGTTTTGTGTGTCAATAATACCATGTCTATTGCATTGCTAATACCATGTGTATTCCAGATGATACAGCAGAGGCCAATGCTCTGACGGAGGAGGACATGGCAAGACCTGAAAACATTGGGACCTACTATGTTGCTGGCTACATTGGCAAGTGCATGGTAGGGGTTTTGAAGGACCAACATTGCTCAATATGCCTAACTGCGATTAAGAGTGATGAGCCATCCCTGGGGCAGATGTATACTCAAAGTCTGGAATATGATCCTCATAGTCCAGCTTTGATATATGCAAATAAGCAGTTGTGGAGTGCGGTCCAAATGGCCCGAAATCTTTTTGTGTCAAATTTTGTTGAATCTCGAAGTTTGCACTCAAGAAGCATAAAGGGTGATGTTGTTAGTTTCCTAACAGCAAATTTGGACTATAGCTGGCTTAATTGTCCAGATCACAGTTGCAAAATGGTATCCGTCATGGTAGACACCATATCTAGATTGGTAATCAGGGCGTATTGCTGTGATGTAAATATGCGGTTATTGGAAGGGCATGCATTTTTGTAGATATTTTTTACCTTTTTTTCAATTTATTATTTATTTTATTAATTGTTTAGTATTATTGAGGTTCAGTGTTTGTATATATTTTGCATTTGCTTCATTTTTAACTGTTGTTGATATTTAATTTTTGTTTGTGTATATTAGTATAGTTTGTATATATTAGTAGTTTGTAATATAATTTTATTATATTAGTATTCTGGCCTTTGGATTTTGATCCACGATCCATTGAGCAATTAGCCATGCTTTTGGACAAATATGTGGCCTGTGATATCGGAATATTAGTGAAACCTACTAAGTCCAAAAACTCTGCTTTGAGATAAATGAAGTTGAAGTAGAATCACGTAATTTTTTTTTTACTTAGTTCATCACTTGTACTAGGTAGAAGGTAAAACATGTTTATTGTAATGCAGTTTAATGTGTAATATTGCGTTTTTGAAGAAAGCAGGTAAAAAAAGATAGATTTTGTGGACTATTTATGCAGTTTCTTGTTTATTTATAAAACTTATCAATAATATTAATTTGTATTGTACCTTAGTTGCAATTTTGATAATAGGCTGACATTTGACGTGTTGATAGCTGGAATGTCATCCATATATTTAAAAAAATAAGGTATTCTGCCATGGCTTTGTTTAGAGCTTCTACTGAATTGGTTGTAGTATTTTTTTCCTTTAAATGAAAGAATCCCTTGATATGTTATCAGATATTCTTTGTGTTGATTCACCAACATTTACGGTGTAAATTAATTAATTAAATCATTCTTTAATAGTACGCTTATAAGTAGTCAATTGTTTTCTTCCAAAGGCTGACATTGCTTGATGTTTTGATTTGATTGTTGAGATTTGTTTACGATTCGTCAAGGTTTTGTTCCAGTGTAATAATTGCATTGTGGCGTTGACAGTTTGCATGTGTTTGCTTTTGTGATGTATTTTGTAGAGAACATTCGAACAGTGGGTTTTGCTCACTTGTTCTGAAGTAGTTCACAGGTTATGCCGAATTCCGAATCGTTGCTCATGTGCCCCAAAGGACACACACGTACATTAACTGGATGCAGAGAATGAGAAAGTCAACGTAGAAAATGTCAGTTTTGTTCTGCTTTGTACTTCCCATGAGAGAAATTCTGCAAACTCTGTGTTGCTTAAATGGGAAAATAAGTTTACCTTCGAGCAATATGCCAGAAGTAATCAACTTTGTTTATAGATGATGACACATAAAAAAACTTTAAAAATAATATCTGTGAGTATAATAGTGCTCTTTCTTTTGTGTCATTTGGTGTATTATTGGAATATGTGGGCAACCACATTGCCACTTGGTCACGGACCATACGTGTGTTCAAAATTTTGGGAACTACACATCACAGAATATCTTTAGGTTATAATAAAGATCCAGACAATGCAACATATTGTGGAACATTAGCCTTAGAACAGTGTTTTACATTTATCTCAGATCTCACCGTCAAATTTTGACGGGTTCTCACTAGTTTTAATAATGATGCAATATTACAGAAGTAATGGTCACTAGTTATATTTGGACAATTGTCTAAATTCATGGTTTCAATATTTAGTCAATGGCAAAGTAAAATAATCTTTATGTCTGATTACTTGCTCACATTTATTTTGTAAAAAATTGTATTATTGTTTATATTGTGTATGACTATTTATATAATTTAGAAATAAATATTGTGTTTATAAAATAACTTTTTATTTTGCACTCCCTGGACAATAATTCCATTCAGTGACTTAGGATTCCAAATCCTAATATTTTAGTCTTCCTAATTGCCAAGCGTATTTTACATAAAAATAATGTATTCATTTGACGCCATTTTGAAAACAACTTCATTTTAAATGTCCCGGTCGTCAATACGCGCCACCTCCATTGGTAGAACGCCCTTCGACGCTATTGGCTCAAACGGGGTCTGAGATGGCTGCTTCCCCCTCCATGAAAATTAGAAATTTGAATAAGAGCCTTGGGATTAACATTGAGTGCCGTCTCTATTAGTATACTCTCTGGTGAAGATTTGGCAACGCTGTCGTTCAGTCCGATGCGAAACCGAATGAATCTACTGCAGCCCATGGTGGAAATAACAAATAGCAAATAATGTTATTTCCACCATGCTGCAGCCCCAGGCAGTGCCGGTGAGTTATTCGAGTAGTGTTTGTTCAGTATTGGGTATTGGGTTTGATTTGCCGTTTTGTAGCGAGCAATTGTAGTTTCCTTGTGTTGTTTATAATTTGCTGTTGTGTTGTTCACAGAAATCTTTCTGGTAGCTATGTGTGATTGCGTTTGTTTAACTTTGATGTGCACGTGGTGATGCGTGTAGTTGTGAACTCGGTTTTGTTTCATAATTACAGTTTTAATGCCTGTCGCTCGCAAGGATTGGAAGAAACGTATCTTTGCATACGTTTTATAAGTAGCAGTGAAGGTAATAATGTTTACATAATGTCTAATTTCTCGGTTTTTATCATTCATAACATAAGCTTTAAAACTATAACCTATGTTCTTACTGTATAACCTATGTTCTTACACTATAGTTGTAAACTCGAAGGTTTTGTTTTATAATTACAGATGTAATACCTGTTGCTCACAAGGATTGGAAGTGTCTTTGCGCGTGTATTATAAATAGTAGTGAAGGTAATTATATTTAGATAATGTAGAATTTCAATATTTATATCTTTCATAGCATAATAAAAGCTTTTTAACTTTATAACCTATGTACTTAAACTTAAGCCAGATTTGTTTCATTGCAGATGCCTGATAAATGTTGTGTTCCTAACTGCAGAAGCAATTATGCTTCAACAGCCAAGGAAGGCTATGTTCCTGTTTTTCGATTTCCCCTGAAACCTGATGTCAGAGAGCAGTGAATTAGGAGCATTCATCGAGCAGATTGGAAGCCTTCAAAATATTCTGTAGTTTGCATAAAACATTTCCGTGAAACTGATATTTCAAGATGCGATAAATTCAATGATCCTTCTGGTGCTCCAAAAGAAATTCCTAGAAGCAAATTGGAATTAGTTCCTGATGCTGTTCCAAGTGTGTTTTCTGGATTACCAAGTTATTTAACAAAAAGTGTTGTAGTGCAGTGCACAGACCCTCAAAAGCGGAGGGACAAAGCATCAGACGATTATAATAAGGTTAATGAGTGGTTAGAAAGTGACAAAATAAATAATTTTTCATCATTTTTTAGTGACATTAAGTCAGGAAAGAAAGTTTTTGAAGAGTGGAATATTCATTATATGAATGACAAAGTGCATGTTTTTGCATGTTTGATTTTGGAAAAATTCCCCAAATTACTGTTAGTGTGAGTATTACAAACGATCTTCAATGTACAGTGTGTGTAAACAGGCAGATTTTAAGTAATGAACAGTTACAGTGGATTCTTCCAACCAGTTCACGTGTTGAGCGGTGGTCCCAACTTGAAAATTTACTTATTCATTATAAAAGTGGGAATGCATCAGAACATTCTTTGGAAAAAAAAAAAGAAAAATTGTGTTGATTCAATCAAATTACAGTTCACATTACTATTAGATTTGATGAAAGAAAATGATTCTCCTCAAAATGAAAGACAAATGAAATTTATTTTTGAACAGGTTAATTTAATTTTCAGTAGGGGTAGGAAATACTGTGGAAACAATTCTAAGTTGTTTCATGATATATTTACAGTCATCCGCATGCTATACTGTTATCAGGGAAACTAAATTATTAATTTTGCCTCATCCTAAATATTTGCAGCAGCTTTCATCAAAATTTCATGTATCTCCCAAATGTGAGAGTGAAAATAAGCACTTTTGAGATCCGCTGCAAAAAACCTAAACAACTTAGAGCGTTTTGTGATTTTACAAATAGATGAGATTTATGTAAACTCTAAAATAGATTATAGGGGTGGGGAGATTTCTGGGTTTGCCGAAAATTATGTAACCTCACCAGCAAGAACTGTACAAGTTTTCATGCAGGTATGCAAGTCATACAGAACATTTCTTACTTTTGATTCTGTTCATGTTTTCAAGAACATACGGAATAATTGACTGAAAATGAAGGACGCTAACAATACATTTTTCTTTCCTTCCTTTGAAGGCGAAGAAATTTTAGAAGCCAAGTTTTCTGATATTAGGCAGCTTTATCAAACAAAGGAATACATTGTTGAAAACTGCATTCAAGTTAAGCTACAAGCCTGTATTTCCTAACAAATTAGAACGACAGAAAGTATCTCTAGTTTGTAATATATTTAATGATTATACTCTGTCTGCTCTCAAAAGAGAATGGGAGAGTAAATCTGGTATTGTCACAAGTGAAGGGACTGTTCAATTTGTAAAAATGATTATTCAGTGGTGGAGCATTGTTAATATTAAATCTGCATTCAAAGGAAATAACACCAGAAATTCTTTAGAAATTCCATTTACATCAGAAAATGATGAAAGTTTGGAATTTTTAGAAAAATTCCTACTATGGCTTCAAAGGTGGAACAGCATCAGGAAGGGTTGTCTGACATTGAAACATTTGCAGCACTCCATCAGTGTACATCTGTGTTATTATGTTTTGTCAAATACAGCCTTAAAGAACTAAGAGTTGCTATGTTTTAACTGGTAAGGTCCAGACTGATAATTTAGAAAAGAAATTTAGTTTGTATCGTCAGTTATGTGGTGGTAATTATAATGTGTCAGCTGCAGATGTTTTACAATGTGAAAAGAAATTAAGGGCAAAAAGTTTATTAGGGCTAAAGTCTGCAAGGTATGGCAATTTGCATGTGACAAAAATTTGAGTAACAGGTAAGGACACATTTTCACGTAAAGTGGAAGTGACCCAATTTATGAGAATATTGGACAGCAATTATTTGGATGCAGAAATTGAAGAGTCTTCCCTTACACATGTCTGTGGTTATGCAGCATTTTCTGTGAAATCCAAGATAGATTGTTGTATTTGTATTTCTAACTTGGAATCAGATTCTACCAATGACTCTTATGTGAATGAACTTAATTGTGGTGGACTTACTCTGCCATCACAGATTTGTATAGATATTGGAAGACATGTTTTCTGTATTGGTACAGAATTAGTATCGCAAAAATATGAGGAAGAATTTTTAAGTAATGGTCAGCAGAAAGAAGTTCTGCGATTATTAAGCAAGGAGAGTTTGCTCAGAGATGAAGAGCTAAGAAACTTTGATATTTGTTTGTGTGGGAATGTATTTATTTATTTTATTTTACGTCAAAAAAACAGTTAAAAACTGCGTATGACATGCTATGGGGAAAAGTGAATTGTGTGCACATTTTCAAAATTCTGTGATCCCTACACTAAGTCATATACTACTTAAATTTTGAATTTTGAAAGGGAGAAAAAAAAAACTCCCATGTAAAAAAATCTATTTTCAAGGGTAAATAAGCAATAAATTTTGAATTTTGCAAGGGAGAAAAAAACAACAAAAAAAACCTCCCATGTTATAAAATCTATTTTCAAAGATAAATAAGCAATAAATTTTGGCTCTTATTACTTCCTGCCGCGACATGGAAACGATAATTTGAATAATTGTATTTCCCACTGAATTCTAGAAGACGTGCACAGAAAATGAAGTTACATTTATGTCCAGAAGCAAAACAAGGGGCTATCTCAGCATTTGCTCCATGGATCAGGGAAACTGGACGAAAAACCTGATCGAGATGGGTTACATTGTCAAGCCAATGTAAATACAGTTGTGTGTGACCTTCTGCTTCCTATATTTTGTAATATACTTCTGCACAATTACTCAAAAAGAAAAAATGAATTATATATGTTTGAAAAGTACGAGCAAAAAAAGAGAAAACTTCAAACATTAACCCAATAAAGAATTTATAACAAAAAAAATGTCTTTTTTTGCCTTATCTATGAAAAATTTGTACATACATTTAGATTTGTAGAGAAGGTTGAATAGTGTAAGAAATGTGAAGGAGTGTAATATGCAATTTTTTGTCCTGAAATTGATTTGCATTATTATTTACTAAAATAATTTATACTAGTTCTATCGTGTTTGGTAATATTCCAAGCCGTAGGGTTGAAGAAAGTTGAAATTCATTCAACTAAGATTTGGGAAAGAAAGTATCAGAATTTTTTAAGTTCTCTGTGGTCGCACAATGCTTTTGCTAGAGTACAAAACGAATTTTTCATTGTACTAGATAAAAACCGAAAATAAGATATTTTTTTTCGTCGGGTAAGTAGAAAATTTGCATTTTCACGAAATTTGTATTACCGGCTCCGCGCTCCATCGGGCTGAAGCGTGTGGCGTTTACAGTGTTGCCGGTTTGTACATTCCGACCTGAACTGAAGGTGGCCATGACCGGGCTCACTCGAGAATTTCAAATTTCAATTTCGATAAACATTCTAGGTTGACCATTATATCTATTAGTAAGCCCTGATGATGGAATAAAATATTCCGAAACGTTGGCAAACTAGTATAATACATTAATTGACCGATCCCGTGATTTTCCTACTACTTATTAACGGTCGTGATTTCTACAATGATAAACATTCTAACTAATAAACAGGTTAGGCTAGAGTGGCAATGTTTCTGGGGCGCACAGGCCCTTTTATAAGCTTTGATTCTGTTACATATCACGCGGCAGCGCACTACTTCGCCTCAACCTAGAGTGACGAGACATAATACATAAAACACTAGCACACCTAGTGGAAGAGGGTGCAATGATGTAGCAGATCTACTCATTGGGCACAGAGCCGACTATAGGCTGATTTCTTCTCGGAGCAAGAACAGAGTATAAGCATGTATTCGATAGTAGCTCGATCTAGGAGCTAATGGAGAAAGTAGACTTATGTTCATGATAACATGAAATATTATTTTTTATGACATACAAGCTTACACAGCATCAATCAGTTGTAAACCAGTCTATAATACCCACAATTATATGTAATTCAGCATTATGACAGAAAACAATAGAAAAGAGCTGAATTCAATAAAATAAATAGAAAGGTGTTTTAAGTTAATCTATTTCCATGTCATAGATAAATTACCTATGCTTTGGAGCATAAAGGTTAACCACATTAAACGGTTTGTTACAATTCTTGATTTATAATGAACCTCGTCATGGCTATGGGATCACACTTTGTATATGTAAAATACCTTTTTTAAGGCGCAGAAGGTAAAAAGTGCACCAACCATCGATTTATTTATTTATTTATTTTACGTCAAAAAAACAGTTAAAAACTGCATATGACGTGCTATGGGGAAAAGTGAATTGTGTGCACATTTTCAAAAATTCTGTGATCCCTACACTAAGTCATATACTACTTAAATTTTGAATTTTTGAAAGGGAGAAAAAAAAAGAAAAAAACTCTCATGTAATAAAATCTATTTTCAAGGATAAACAAGCAATAAATTTTGAATTTTGAAAGGGAGAAAAAATAAACAAAAAACTCCCATGTAAAAAAATTATTTTCAAGGGTAAATAAGCAATAAATTTTGAAAGGGAGAAAAAAACAACAAAAAAAACTCCCATGTAATAAAATCTATTTTCAAAGATAAATAAGCAATAAATTTTGGCTCTTATTACTTCCTGCCGCGACAACATGGAAACGATAATTTTAATAATTGTATTTCCCACTGAATTCTAGAAGATGTACACAGAAAATGAAGTTACATTTATGTCCAGAAGCAAAACAAGGGGCCATCTCAGCATTTGCTCAATGGATCAGGGAAACTGGACGAAAAACCTGATCGAGATGGGGGTCATTGACCCGGAAGCTGTAGTACAATAGTTGTTACAGGTTGTTTATACTCATTTATACAGTCCAAATGGTAAATAATGCATTATGTATCATTGTTAAAATTAATGTTACTTTTCTTGTGATGCTCAGTATAGTCTCTAATTGTATAGAAACAGTTATGCAGCAGAAACGATTTCACTTGGGATTTAAACTTTTCTATTGAATTTAATCGTTTAATGTCATCTGGCAAAGTGTTGTAAAATAATGTACATGTATTGTATGTGAATTTTTTGTAATGAGCTGTTGATACTGTCACCTGATGAATATGATTTCTACGTCGAGTGTTATAGTAATAGACTTCGGCATTTTCTGAAAAAAATATTCCCGCCCTTGAGCAAGTCATTTTTTACAAAAACCACTGATTCGTAAATAAAAGACACGGTAATGGTAGAATTCCTAGATTAATGAAGAGAGGCTTACATGAATCACGTGGGTGGGATTTGGTTATTATTCGTACAATTCGTTTTTGTAATCTAAAAGTCTGGGAGCTATAAGATGTATTTCCCCAGAATATTATGCCATATCTCAGGCGGGAATGAACATTCGCGAAGTATACACAACGAGCAGTATGAAGGCTGACTGAATTTGCAAGAATTCTGAACGCGTAGCATAATGAACTTAATTTTGTGTTCAATTCATTTAAATGGACGTTCCATTTAAGGTTTGACTGAATTGAGAGACCTAAAAATTTTGTTGCCTTAACATCAGTCAATGGTACACTGTTCATTTTCAATGGAGCACAGAATTGTTTATATGATATGGAAAACTGCATTAAAACCGTTTTCTTTTCGTTTACTATTAATTTGTTATTTCGGAACCAATTTCCATCAGTCAATGGTACACTGTTCATTTTCAATGGAGCACAGAATTGTTTATATGATATGGAAAACTGCATTAAAACCGTTTTCTTTTCGTTTACTATTAATTTGTTATTTCGGAACCAATTTGAAACATCTGATATTGTACTATTTACGGTTTCTTTATTGCAAAGGATGTTCGTATCATCCGCAAAGAGAATCGTTCTTCCGTTTCGAATCGTCGAGGGCATATCGTTTACGTAAAGTAGGAATAGAATATGGCCTAAAATCGATCCTTGAGGAACTCCACATGCAACGGGCAAAGAGTCGGAAAGGTGCGTACGTAATGTTCCATCATTCCAGTAAGGTATTTCAACTCTGAGATCGTTGTTTAAGGTACGAACATAACCAATCTAGAGCAATACCACGAATTCCATATGAAGGTAATTTGGAAAGTAAAATGTCATGATCAATGACGTCAAAAGCTTTTGAGAGATCTAAAAATAATCCAATAGGTGCCTCGTTTTGATCCAATGATGAGGCGACATCTTTAAGAAAAGAAAATATAGCTGTTTCCGTTGATTTTGATTTTCTAAATCCATGTTGGCAATCTGAAAGCGCGTCGTGTTTAGTGAGAAAGGTTTCCATTCATACGTAAAAAAGTCTCTCTAATATTTTTGAAAAAACTGATAGAAGAGAAATGGGCCGATAATTTTGAATTTCATTTTTGTTGCCTTTTTTGAAAAGCGGCTTAATTTTAGCTGTTTTGAAAATACCTGGAAACGTTCCAGTGCATAAAGATGCATTAAATATGTGAGTTAACGGGTGTATAATGGCATACGCACAAGTCTTTAACAAAGAATTCGGGAATTCATCTAAACCGGACGAATATTTATTTTTTAGTTTACCGATTATTTTGAGAATTTCATAGGAAGAAGTTTCGGAAACGAACATTGTGTCTAAAATTTTGGGTGAACTGTCTGTTTTTGAATTTTGTGGCTCAAGACTCTTAGTGAGATCGGCAGCAATTCTCGAAAAGTATTGGTTAAAGAGATTAGCCACTGTTGCCGGATCGTTCACATTTATATCGTTATATTTTAAAACAACATTTTCTACGGATTTTCTAGTTGATTTGGTAGTATTTTTTATTATATTCCACATTGCTTTTGTTTTATTATTTGAGTTCAAAATATCCTGATCGTTTTTCATGATTTTAGCCTGCCTTATGACTTTTCGTAACTATGTTTTGTATTTTTTAAAGTAGATAAGGAAATCTTGAGATACGTCATGACGTTTAGAAATAAAGTGGAGAGTACGTTTATTTTTACACGATGTTCTAATTCCTTTTGTGATCCAAGTATTACTTTTTCGTGAAATGTTTAATTTTCTCTTTTTAATAGGAAAGCATGCGTTAAAGAGAAATGAAAGCTTTGAGAAAAATAAATTATATTTTTCATTTGTGTCAATAGCGTTATAAACTGCCTCCCATGATTCTTTCAGCAAGTAGTCCGTAAATAACTTTATGTTAACTGTAGTAAATGCTCTGCACATGCGTGTTTTATTTATTGTGTCAGTATTCATGTTATTAGTAATTGTAAGAATTTGTGCATCGTGGTCACTGTAACCTAGATTATTCGTTATTATTTCATATCTAGTTGTGGTTTTGTTAATTATAATTTGATCTATTGCTGTTTGTGATTTAAGAGTATTCCGTGTAGGTACGTTCACTGTAATATCTAAATTAAAAGAATGAATTAAATTGAGAAACTGCTCTTTTTCGTGGGATTCGCTCAGAAAATCAATATTGAAATCTCCACATACAACAATGGATTTAAAAGAGAGATTACTAATTTTGTTCAGAGTTATCTCTAGATTTTCTACGAAATTGAAATAATCTAAAGCTTGCTTTGTTGGAGGTCTGTAGATGCAAAGTAAAATAATTTTGAGCGTAGTAAGATGGACAACTGTTATTTCAAAAACTTTTTCAACTGCATATAAATTGAATTCTGACAAGAAGGTAGAATCAATATTATTTCTTACATAAATACACGAACCTCCGTAAGCAGGGCCTTTATTTGATTCCCTTGCTCTACAATAAGATCCTGCAAGGTAAAAACTAGGAATTTGGAGTGTGTTTAGATCATTATGAGATAACCAATGTTCTGTAAAGCAAAGAACATCTATTTGACTGAGATCACACTCTAATGCTGCCTCGATATCTTTATCTTATTTATTATATAAATTTTACTTAAAGCTAGATACTAAAGCTAGCAGGTTTTCAATGGATATTGGCGATGGCTTCTCGGGTGTCGTAGCACATACTTTTTCATATCACAAATAACACTCGTGTGAAACAGGACACCACTATCCACAGGAAAAGTTTGAAGAAAAAATTTGGAGCCATTTTGAGAAAATTTTGAAAATGTTCCTAGGGATTTATATAAAGTCCCCCAAAAATTAAGGACTGTTTTTCAGAATCGCAGAGCTTCAGCTCACGCACAAAACGACAGGGGTTCCTTCAATTTGGAAAAAATCCTACGTATGGTTTAGGTGCTAGGTTTGTTCACATACACCAGACGGACATTTTGCTTTTACTTGTTTTTTCGGCATCAAGGACCCACAAAACAGGGACTCTGGCTACACCACGTGTTAGACTTTTTTTCTTCATTTAGCAAATGGATTTATCTACTTTTTCATCAGAGCCCGGGAATGAATTTTTTCTGCCGAAAATTCAGTTTTTTAGTGCAGCATTACATAACTTTCTATATACTACATATATTACTTCTATACATACTATAATAAACTCGCTTATTCTCGCCCCACGCTGGGCTGCCAATACAATAAACTCGGCTACTCCCTCTATTTTATACATTAATATGCCCGTTTACTAGCTAACCTCTCAAAATTCTAACAATTTATGCGGGCGTGAACTTGTGATGGCCCTCGTACAGAGACCGAAACGTGGTACTCGTGCAACGCGCGCGTGGATCAGCATCTAACTACCTTAATCACAACACATTCTTTAATGGTTATTGATGAACCCGAACGCATTCATCTCAATTTATTTACTACTTTTATGGACTGTTTCTTTTCCTCTGATGTTTCAAAATGACAAACATAGCAAACACACAATACCCTTAATATTAAAACACACAAAAAAAGAACAAAATAATGACCATTCACACTGAAAATTACATAGTACAAAATTACATACGAAAATATTCATCCACACCGAATGCGCATTCTGTAGTTTCAGATTGTTGACCCTCTTATTCTATAATGAACTAACAGGACTTGGTCTTCGACAAATGCCTTTGAAGTTGCCAGATAATAATAATAAAAAAAAAATCCATGCATCACTTCCCTGATACCGGATGAACACTGCAACATGCGGCCATATCACGCATCGCCGTCGGCAATGGTACTGTCCCAGCTTCTACCAGTTCCCAGGCCCATATATACCACGAACTCACATGGTTAAGAAAACCATGCCCCTTGTTTTGCTTCTGGACATAAATGTAACTTCATTTTCTGTGCACGTCTTCTAGAATTCAGTGGGAAATACAATTATTCAAATTATCGTTTCCACGTTGTCGCGGCAGGAAGTAATAAGAGCCAAAATTTATTGCTTATTTATCCTTGAAAATAGATTTTATTACATGGGAGTTTTTTTTGTTTGTTTTTTCTCCCTTTCAAAATTCAAAATTTATTGCTTATTTATCCTTGAAAATAGATTTTATTACATGGGAGTTTTTTTGTTTTTTTTTTCTCCCTTTCAAAATTCAAAACTTAAGTAGTATATGATTTAGTGTAGGGATAACAGAATTTTGAAAATGTGCACACAATTCACTTTTCCCCATAGCCCGTCATACGCAGTTTTTTAACTGTTTTTGACGTAAAATAAATTTAAAAAAAAAAACACTACGAAACGTTTTGCGATGAAACGCAAAGTTTTCACATTTAAAGTTCCCGCGGCGAAGAGAGACTGTTTCGTTACGCGAACCAAAATAAAATAATCTGTTGGTATTAGCTTTTACTGTCCGGAGCACGCTAAACTTTGTGTTGTAAACACAGCGACAAAATGTCCGCGACCGTCGTTCAAAAGATCCACCGCTTAAAATTAATGTTCGCGTCGCTTTTACCCGTAAATTATTCGCCCTTACGAATTCATTCACCCGTTTGTTACAACCTTTTCGTCCGCATTAAAATATCTAAAATGTTTTCAAAGTCCACTTCCGAACAATAATTTTTAAAATGTTACATTACGCTAACACGGAGCTAGCGTCTTCACCAACCATACAACACATTTTTTCTCGTCTGTCGAGTATTGTTGTTCACTATCCTATATAGATTTTTTTCTTGAACAAGCACCCGCATAAATAATTCTCTGGAACACTAAATTACTGAAATGATCGCAAATCATTACAATACGTATACGAGAAAGTGTTTTTTTGCTCAAAATTCATGTTCTCAGGCAAATTCTTTTTTAATTGAATTGAATTGAATTTGCCTTATTTTACGTGGCGAGACTCAGGCCATGAGGCCTGCTCTTCCGTCTGACCACGCAAATTCTGCTACGCTCCTTTCACCAACCATGGGAGAAAGAAGGTATTATTTGGGCGACGAAACAGGCGATTTGAATTTAGCTCAGAGGCGTCATTTAGGCTTGAGGATCTTTTACATGCAGTAAATCTACTAACATGGGACAGCCGGCTTTACTTCCCCTCCGAAGGAAGGCGTACGAAGGATTTTTTCGCCCTTAAAAATCCACGGCATCGATCGGGTTCGAACCCGCAAACTTGGGTATAACACTCCTGATGTGTTCAGCGATCCAAAATAAATGTAGGAACCAAAATTCAAAACTACACCAAAACCTTCACTTATTTTCTGCCATTTGACTGGACTTTATACAAATATAACCCAAGGCAAATAACTATACGTAAATATTGAAGAAAAAATATTAGAATAAATTTTAAGCAAAAATAATGATCAGAAAAAACAAAAACCAATGGAGTTGGTATAATCCCCTTTCAGTACTCTGAAGGTGTAAATTTTCTCAGGTCTCTGAGGGTAAATAAGAGAACTTGTATTAGGAAACACAAATAGAAATTTTATTCACATTTATGCATGGATAAAGCCGTCTGTAAGGTAATGGATACAATGTGCACCAATCAATATAACTAGATATATTATAGTGTCGACATTAAAGAACATTATTTTGAAATCAAAACCCTCTTATCATCTGCAATTACAAATTGAGAAAGATTGAAAACTTTTCTTGAGATTTTAGGCCAATACTTATAATTAGAGCCTGGAAGTTTGGCGAAATGCCTATTCTCACTTTTTTTAACAATAGGAATTACTTAATTGTACTTTTGAGGTTATTTTGGTAGATTTTTATTTTGCCTGTTTTAGCATCTGATGCATATTTTTGGAATTTTGCCTTATTTGTACCCTTTTCTCCCTTTTTGTCATTATTTTCCCTTTTAACCTCCGTTCTTAACCCTTTTAACCAGCATCGTTCTCTATCAAGTGGGAAATGTACCTGCAAGCCTGAACAACATGCATTACCTTTCTGTGGACGCAAAGGCTGCAGTATGAGGTTGTGTTAAAAATCTTCAAAGGAAACGAAAAATGAAGATGATGACCAGTGAAAAGATTTTGAATTTTTCATTGATGCTGACAGACTCCTTCGCTTAAGAGGAAACTCATCCTGTGTTTGTGTATGGCCTCAGATCCCTTTTGAGAACAGGAAGGTCTGTATATGACATAGCCTTCCTAGTTCCTTCTTGTTCACTTCCCTTCTGACAATTACATGTGTAGGAAGATACAAATATCTATAATTCCATTTCACTAATACCATTTCAAAATTCAAAAGGTTCTCCACATTGGAATTTTGTAGAGAACGTCATAAGTAAAATAAATTCATTGTTGTTTCCTTCCTCATAAGTGCCAATGTAAATTTTAGTAGAATAAAAATGTCATTTATTTTTTTACAATAATTTAAATGGTGATTTTTCAACGTTTCCTGTGTTTTCATACCCCTACTTTTGACAGAATAAATGCCTATTTTTCCCTCCCCTCCCCCTCTATAAATAACTGCCTTCTAGCCTACCTATTTTAGATAAAATCAATGCCAGAACTTCCAGGCTCCCCCCCCCCGCGGGCCTGCTAGCTATAATATGAAAAGTTTTATGTATTCAGTCTAAATGTTAATTCCTGATGATAGTATTCAACACACATTGATCCAAAGCTGATAAATAAATACAATAACTTTTAAACAGCACAGATAATATACTTCACAAAATTTCCCCATTCAAGCTTTTATTTGATTATTGGTCATCAATTTTGGCATGTACAAATTTTATCAACCCTGAAGGTCCTTTCAACACTTTTCCATGAACACCCCAAATTTGTTTCCAGCATTCTTCAAATTTATCACTCCAACGCTTTGTATATTTTAATTTTGGATGAATGTCCATTGTAAGAGAATTTAATTTCTTAATTATTTCAATGTTCGCCAAGATATCATTACTTTCATCATCATCATCTATAGGATAGAGAGAATCACAGCCACATATATCTAAATCTTGGGGGACATTCGGCATACTCATTAATGCATTTAAAGAAACATTTGTCAATTCTGAGTTATTACATAATATCAATCTTCTTAGAGATTTCAACGACCTGTTACAAAACATTTTATATGAATTAGATTTTTTTATTATTATTGCTAACATTCACAAGATGATAAAAGATAGTATAAATTACCTTATTATCTCCATCAGTTCCTTATCATTAATATCACAGTCTGCCAGATCCAGAAATCTTAGATTTATTGGTTCGTCTCTTTGGAAAAATTGTACAATCTTGGTCGCACTCTTGGATTTACCAGAAGCAGTTTTGGATACACACAATTTTCTGATTTTATTGGCTTTCAAATTACACAAAAAGCCATTTATTCCAACTTCTCCTAAACAATTGTCGCTTATATTAAGGTCTTCTAAATTCTTTACTACAAAAACAAACATAATAATATGTTAAGTCAATAACGGAAAACCAGTTCTCAGTTATTTGAATAAAGATTCCACCATTTCAATTATTACATTAGGAAATTTGTCATTTTTTCAGGAAATCATTCACTATAATAATTACAATGTATCTGGCTTGACAAGGCACCCCCACTGACATTTTCATGTTAGACATTCAAGATCATGCTATACAGTTGCGTTTCCGCACTCTGGACCTAGGGTGTTGACAGTGAAGGAAAGTGTCCCCACACTACTCTTTTTGCTTACATATTTAGAGTAAAATTGAATTATGTAAACCTCCTTATTTATTTTAAATTATGTTGGAAGAATGAGGGAAAGAAAATAATGAGGATATTGTATTTTCTATTGCAAAGATTGGATTAATACATTTTAAAGTTTTTAAAAAGACATGCTGAATGCTTTTCCCATTCTCCGGTTCTCGTTTTTAAAATTAAATTCTGAAATATTATCAGGTTAGGACACGATTGCCCATTATATAAATACTTTTTTCTTTTTTTCATAAGAAAGGGAAGGAAAGCAATTATTTAAAACTATTGTTCCACTTTTTCACTTACCGAAGATAACACTAGTAATTTCACGAGTATCGCTAAAGGTTGTAACGCACAATTGAGAATATCACAATCACGGACGCTCGCTCTCCAGCAGGCAGATAAAAAGATATCCAACGCCTTGGCACACTTTGTCCGTGAGTGGGGGGACGTCGCACGCATGTGCTGTCGCCTCCTGATCCGTCCTGAAGACGTTGGGAGGCATTCGCCAATGGCCTGAACTGCACTCACGCACTACCTGCGTTGCATGCTGGTGCCGATCACACAGTAGACCGAATAAATGAAAAAATCTAAATAAATTCAAAGGAAAAAAATGATTTATTTCCTAAGGCATTGACACATGACTTGCACACCCAAAAGAAAATGCCACTGATGCTTCACGATCAAAATATAAATAATTTTAAATACAGGAAAATCCGTCAAAACCTGAACCTGTACAAACTGGAAACTTACATTAACCAGAAAATGTCTTTGGCCCGTGAAGTTAAATGGCTTTTTACATTGCATAAATAGGAACCTCTCCAGCGCGAAAATGGACTGGTTTTTCATAGCCTGCAGAGAAAAAAACAACTTTCTAAAACAGAATTTCTAAGAATTTAATCCAATTGGCAGACGCGATATGTTCTTAAGGAAATGAATGCATCTGCAAGTCTGGTTTACATTCTCTATCCCTATGACACGCGATTTAGTCGTGGTAGCCGAACATTGAAGGAGACGGGCTTCAGTTGTCAGCGCAGAATTCAACCTTGAGATCGCTTATCTCTCAAGGCATAGGCCATTAGGGAATTCCCTCTCGCCAGACTCTGAGCGTGGGAAGGTGTATGGGCATGTGAATAACACGCCTGTCTGCCCTGTGTTGAAAATTATAATCCCTCCACCAAATACATAATACTCAATGCCATGAGAGGATATCAGAAAGGCAGAATTTTTGGTTGTGATGCATTGTGCGTTGAAAGTCAGCAAACAGTCCAAATACAGTCACTAGGTAGTAAGGGTTCACAGAATTCACTTCTTCCCATATCACTCTCAGTTTTTAACTGTTTTTGACGTAAAATAAAACTAGAAGTACTAGAGAATGGCACAGACTTTCTCGTAGTTAAGTTTTCTAATTTACTTGGGGTGGACTGGTATTGTACAGTCTTGTCCCACCTCCTTGTCCGCTGCCATCTCTCGCCACCCAAAGTAAATTTTTTGAAATTTTCTCACCTGTTTGATTTCCAAATAGTAGAACCGAAATATTATTTTAATAATATTAAAGAAAGCTAAAACCTCATCCTAAATAACAAATTTCATTGAATTTGGAGGCGTTTTTAAGAAAATTGTGTTAAGCTTTACTGTAAATGCAAAATTTGAAGCCCTTTTTCACAGGAATCTATTGAGTTTTCAAAAAACTTCATTTGAAGAACTTCCACTCACAAAGAGAATTTTGCAAGAAATAACTGAAATATTGGTAATATGTAATGGAAAATTATATATAACCCTTACAAAGAAATGGGGTAAAGTCCTTGCCCTGTTAAAGCACCACTAATTTTCAGTCCTACATAAGTTTATCCAACACATTTTAAATGAAGGACGTTGAACAATAAAATATAATTATCAAAACCAAAGGAAAATATATAGATGCAACAGATAAAATGCAGTGATTCTGAAATTCAATGTAGTTTCGAGCGAATTCTTACCAAAATATTAGACTTTCTGAATGTTCATCAAATATATGCCAAATCAAAGGGTTGTTTTTTAAATAATAGATTAGATTAGATATTATCATCACATCGGATGTTAAATCCTGTGAAATTATCTCTTCAAATAACAATATATTTTGTTTTGGAGTGTATATTGTAATGAATCTGTATTTTAATATGCAAAGCCTGCAGAACAATAATGTATATTGGATAAGCAAGCCACAGATGATTTGCTATAGATGGATACAGAGGGTCTTCCATGGTCATAACCAATGTAGTGAGTACTAAGTTAAAAATCAACAATCAGAACATGTCAAGATCTTGTAAAGATCGGAAAAATTGGTCTGAGCTTATTAGTAAAGAAAGTGTTGGATTTTAAAAATTATTGTAAGATGTTTGAGAATGCAGTTGTAGGTGGATGTAAAGGGAGAACTAATTAGACGTATTTTATGAACATGAATGGGCACTGATGGAAGATTAACTCGCTTATCATTTTACCAGATATAATATAACGTTGAAGAAAAGCAGGAGTCAACTAAGTTTAAGAACATTAGAGAATAGAATAGGTACAGGAAAAACTATGAATTTGTGCTTTGGACACTTGAAGAAACTTCAGTTAAAATGTGAATAATTTTTTTCAAGATACTATTTTCACGTCTAATTGATTGTTCATGTTCAAGAATTCATTAAATTTAAATAGCAATAATAGATTTCAGATTGGAAGAAGTAGTAAAGTGTAGTCGAGTGTGTAGGGTATTTCCAAGTTTATTTTTGTTAATAAATGGTCATTTGATTCAAATGAACCTTGGATTTATTTTTTTATTCAATATTACCAGTATGTTTATTATTTTTTTGTAATATACAATATATATTGTATAATTATCAAACCTACATTTTTTAATATCCATATTTTTTCCTTTCATTTTTTTTTTTTTACAAATTTTATTTTATTGAGAAGAATAGGGAAACTGGTGCAACATTTTGACCTATTGCTCACCATAGCTCATCTTATGTTGGAAATAATAAAGATATTAACACATTTGGGTTGCTGCCCATAGAATCTACGAGCACTGAAAGGTCATCTTAAATTACAACGCCTGTAGAATCTACAGGTGCGCAATTCATACTGGGTATTTGCTTGTATAGGCCATTTTTCCATTCGCTGAAAAGTCATACAGGTTCCTACACCAATACAGTACCTAAATAGTGTTTTACTGTTTTACTAAATACTGAAGATTTCATTTGCTGCCGTTTAACTGGTAATAAATAACTTTGGAATACACTGATGGAACATGGAGTACATACATGATGCATTGATGCCTAAGGAGTGCTATTCAAAATTACCACATTGAAGTCAATTATTGTGAATAAAACGTCAAGGTTTTTGCATTATTGCACTATACACTAACGTAATGTTATGTATAATGTTCTAATATTAACTGAATTTGAAAGAATTTAACTAAAATAAACATGAAGATTTTCTTGGTTGTCTGGGTGACGCTGCGTTGAAGGCTGAATTGCCGACATTTCGATCTTCTTTTTCGCGATATTCTTCAGAGTTTAGATTGCAAAAAAGATGACTGAAACTTCGACAATTCAGCTTTCAATGCAGCATCACCCGGACAGCCAAGATAATCTTCATGATTCTGGCCGCGGAAGCCTACGACTTCACTTAAAATAAACATGTTGAACTTTTCGTTGGGTTTGATTTTTTGTGTTATTTATATTAAAAACTCTTTCAAATTATTAATGTAAAGATAAAAGTTGGAAAGTCATCTAAAAGTACAAGATTCAAAATAAGAAAATTATCTTGCTTCTATGTATACTGGTTTAGAAGACATGACCCTTCAAACAGAACCCCAAAAACATTATGACCTGTGGTGGAAAAAAGTTGGGCTGAGGTTACAACCTGAATTACTCTAGTTTATTAAATAACTATTCAGATAAGAGTAATCAAAATTACATGTGCCATGTTATCACTATACTTACAATTATTTAGAGGAGGTTCATTTTCTTCCCATGAAAGGAACTCATTTCCACTCATATCACAAGCCTTTAAATTAAGAGAAATGAGGTGGTCCAAATACTTAGAAATTTTATGAATACTTTGAAGCCAGCCACCCCTAAAATCGTTATAACTCATATCCAAGATTTTCAAATACTGCAAAACAAAATTTAAAACAAAATGAAATGAAATAAACAAGAAGTTTACATATTTAAGGCAGCAATAACTGAAGCTACAATACAATTTTAGCTTCAGTAAGCTAGTTGTACCTGACAGTGGATCAGAAAATTCACCAAGGAAGAAAGTCCAATTGCAGTTATATTATTACATTTTAAATTCAAAACTTCCAATGACGGAAGTCCATCTATTGTAGAGAACATCTGTGGAAAAAAAATATGAAAAAACTATAATTGTTACTGATTCCATCATTTTCATTCTTTATGAAGCTTTTAGTATACTCATGAAAATATAGTCACATTAATGTGATCACTGCACATGTTTGATGTAAACGTGCAATAACCCCTCATAGATAGCAACACTAATGGTGTTGCTAAAGTATATAAAGCGTGTCAGGTGGAAGCAGAAAACACTACAATAAATGTCACAATGCAGAAATGGAGCGATTTATAGGACGTCTAAAAGGGCATGATCATTGACTTTAAGGCCAAGGGCGGAAGCATTTCCGAAACAGCTAAGCTCATTAAATGGCAATATCCAAAATCGGCGCTGAGACACACCACGGGGGCCATACGTGACATGGGAGAATGACGGCTGAGGAGATGTGCATGGGCGGATAAGACATGCAACTGTACAGCAACTGACTGCCCAGATGAAACAAGTGGCCTCCAACAGGGTCTCCTCAACAATAGTTCATGAGTGTTGCTGCATATTGGCCATCGTAGCAGCTGATTCATTCACTCATGGTGACTACTGTTCATCGGCGACAAAGGCTGGAATTTTCACACCAATACCCTAACTGGACGTCCTCTGAATGGCGACACGTGGCCTTTTCTGATGAATCACGTTTTCTGCTCCATTGGAGAGACAGTCATTGGTTATATATGGTGTGAAACATCTAAAGGCAAACACTCTGCAAAAATCGCCAGATGGGTCCAGGCCGGGGCATGATGATGGGCAATGTTTTCATGGCATTCCCTGGGTGATCTCGTCATTCTGGAAGGCACAATGGATCAACAGAAGTATGCAGCCATCATTAGGGACCAGGTCCAACCCTATATGAAGATCATTTTTCCTCAACACGACAGCATCTACCAGCAGTACAATGCAATGAATCATACAGCTTGCAGTGTATGTGCATGGTTCAAAGAGCATCAGGTTGAGTTCACAATGCTCCCCAGGCCACCAAAATTTCCCAATTTAAACCCAATCTGTGGGACCATTTTGATTGGACTGTCGGCACCATGGATCTGCAATCAAGGAACCTAGTGTAGCTGGCCACAACACTGGAGTTGGCATGGCCCCACATTTCTCTCGGTATCATCCAAAACCTAATCGACTCTCTTCCAGCAAGTCTCGCAGGGGTCAGCGCTGCAAAGGAGGGTTATTCCAGTTTTTGACAGGTGGTCACATTTATGTGACCAGACTGTGTATAAAGTGAATTCATTGTGAATCCAAAAGCAGTGAAATTGTGCAACCTTGACTGTGTTTTATTATGGATTTTCAGTTTTGTTTCAATTGCTTCACACTGGGAGAAAAGCAGACACTATTCTTTTTATATTCAATGGTTTACTTCAATTGTCAATGAGTGTACATGGAGACTTAAAGAGAACACTAATAATAATCTGTTTGTTGCATGGTTTTCAGATTGATACAAACTTTCTTTCAATTGTCAAGGAATATTGAAATTTGTATTTTGCATCTCATAACAGAAATATGTATTTTCACATTTTGAATCACATAATATAATAAGTTGCAATTATTTCATAAGTTTATAGAGTTGTGCTTTGATGATTTAATCCACAAGCGATACTTATGGTTTGGTAACAAATATACATAAAGTTTTTCTAGAAGGTAAAGTAGTTAGATGCAATCTTCAAGAATATCATTTTACTGCTTAATATTTTTAGTGAATTTAATTTTTACAAAATCATTAAGTAAATTACTAAAACTCTTGAAGTCACAAGTGTTCAATTTTCTCAATAACACTGGCCTGCGATGGTTTCATTGCCACCATCTTGTATTACTTTTTAGGATTCCTTTTGCACCCTGAATGAGGATGTGATTTTTCCCACATCACGTCACATTTTAAAAAAATATTATATTATGTTTTTATTTCACCCGTGTATTAATGCATCTTACGATACCCTTCTTATGGGATGCTTTAATTAAGATTTCCATATTAGTTTATAAATTCAATGTCCTGCAGCCATCTGGCAACCCTCCCGCTTGAGTCTAGACCCGGCAACACGGTACAATAGAGAAAGTTTTGCTGAGTGACGAAATTTTGTTGTGGTTTGTCCACAGTCTGAGTTGAATTTCTCTTGCTAGTGAAAATATATTTTTGTCTTAATAAGTGTTCTATTCTGAGTGACACACAATGTTTAACATGTAGTTGAATAAAAAATTATTTTTTTTATTGAAATTATATTAACATCCTATGTCGTGGCTGCAAGAACAGTCCAGATTGATTCTGCTAAGTGTGTGCTTGTTTGCTACAATGCTTATTTCTTACCAAGATTTAGAGAGCAAAATGAGCATAAAAGTTAAATGTTACATTCACATCTGGGCTATTTCCCTGAGAACCTAGGAATGCTGAGCAAAGAGGAAGAAGAAATTTTCCACCAGGCTCTACACGAATTGGAATGTAAAAGAAGGAAAATGGAATAAAAACATGCTTGCAGATTACTGTTGGTTACTAAAGAGGGAAGATCCAACTACATCTCAGATGCAAAAAGGCAAAGAAGTTTCTTAAACTGATTTAAGACGTTATAAAATTGAAACTGTAGTCTTACCATTCTCAATGCATTAATGAGGCATTTGGTTCATTTGAACTGTACTTTTCTTCAAATCTGTATACACAATAGTTTACACATTTCTAATTTATGTTCATAAGTATGTAATATAATAGTGTTTAGATGAGTAAAATAATAAGAGAGAAGCATTCCTTACATATGATTATAAATTAATTGTAATGTTGCCTGTGCACGTGACTGATATTTCTCGTATTTTCATTTTGATTTTGCAAAAATTCCTGATATGATAGAGAAAAACTGACTTGAGTTCAGGAATCAGCATGTTAGGAACACAAAAGTTCACTACTGAAAAATTATGTAATGATCGGAAAATTTTAATTCACAAGTTGTGTAATTATATATTATTATCTTCTTTAACACTCCGTCACTCGCGCTGTTGGATAGAGTCAAACAGAAGTTTCTTTTCTTGTTAAGAAAGGAATGTTAGCCTTCCACGAACAAAAACAATGCTTCTATTCCACGAATGGTATCTTGGGAAGGATGTCGATAAACTTATCTCTATTATGTGTAGTGTCGCCATACCCTGAAGTAAAATCTTAGTGCCTGTTTGATAGAATCCAACATGCGGGTACTGGCGTATAGAACGGTGTTTTTATATAATTGATAAAAATAATATTTTTTCTGTAATATGACAATATTTAATATTTTAAATGTTGTGTTAATGCATTTTTCTTCGTTAGTGTGCAAAAACATAAATGTTATAACTTAATAATGCGGGCATTGGATGTAGTCCTACGCGTAAGTGCTCGTGCTACGAATGGCCGCGCGAGTGACGGAAATATAATAAAATCTTCAAAATGGTTTGCAACTAATTATTTACGTATCTTACCATGGTATATTCAATTATAATATAAGCACAGATATATAAGAAAAATGTACAAATTATGTTAATGAGAAAAATAAACTCCTTAATAGTTGTGTTGGACGCAGTCCAACGCGCAAGTACTGATGTTACAAATGGCTGCGCGAGTGATGGAATGTTAACAACAAATGTAATATTCTGACCACTTCCTACAACAATTTACTGTCATTTATATGCACTGTTGGTGAAGAACTGTTAGAAATTGCCTAAAGGCATTGTCAAATAAAAGCTTTAACATTTATGAACTTTCCATGAAGATTCATTGTAAGATTTGAAAACACAAGACATCATAAAATTATTACATATATAAGACAGTCGGATATGCAAGATTTATAATGCATTTAAGTTGGTATATTACATATAATAATTTCAATTAAAAGTGTAGTAATACTGAAACAATACAAATCAGATTGTAGTGTTTTTTTATCATGTCAATTACATATACACTATTTTTTAATAAACATTTTCCACTTGTTTCACTATTATCTCTTTCAAAATAGTTGGAGAAATCATACCTTAATTCCTTCATCCATTAAGGCATTGTTCCCTAATAAAAGTTCTCTCAAAGAATTCTCATGACGTATCGATTGAATGAGAGGCTTCAAACAATCCAAATCAAAAATACAATCATTTAGATCAAGACAGTGAGTGGTATCACATTCCTGTAAGCGATTCTTAATTATCTTGTCCTGTTCTATAAAAGAAGTATGAAAAGATTAATTTATGATAGTCATGTTCATTATTGGAAGATAATTATTTCCGTTTCATCTGAAGAGAGGAAAAAATAGTATCAAACCAGAGTGAGAATCGCTGCAAGCAGCCTCATATCGTTGTTGTAGAGAAATCGTTTTCCATTCAATAATTTTACCTATAAGTTCTCTCTCATTTATGACAGCAATTGGATCATCAGCAGCCAGTTTAGCACCATCGCTTGTCTCAAGTACCAATAATGGCTCTCTCCCATGAAACCTGCGACAAGAGTTTAAAAATTCATCATACTCTCTCAAGAATTGAACACGTTATAATCATAATACAGCCAATGAAGTAAAAATTACTTTTGTTAACAATACACTGCTAAGAAAAGTAACAAGTGTATTTTACAATAAAAATTCAGTATACCCACTTCAAGAATCGACTAGCAGCTTCTTTTGTGAGCCAATCAATAGTTAATGGCTCCACCGGTTCACGACATAATACAGGCACAAGAAGAGATGTTTCTCCTATCCTTATTTTCACATTTATATAAGTTTCACTTTCTACTACACTATGCGAGAGAGCATTGTGCTGTCCAGACATCTCAAAAGTACAAACATTTCCAGAGTTCAGCAATGAACTTTGATAAGAAAGTATGTTATCACCAGAATGTCTAGAAAAGGAAATCAAGGCTAACTGTCATTATTTTATCTCAAAAAACTACTGATTGTATGAAACTTTTTTTGAAAAATGCAAATGAATCAAATTAATTCACGTATCTGAAAGTTTATTTATCTTACTTGTTAAATTGTTGAGTCATTTCTTGATGATCAGAAGGTAATTCTTCAATATCCATAAAATCTGTTTCAAAATGTTCACGCAAGTCCTCTTCAATCACTGTATCTTTTCTCAATGTACCAATTAATTTAGCCCTGAAAGTACAAAAAGCTTTCAAGAAGATGACGATGATGATGATGATGATGATGATAATGAGTGCCCTATTTCCCTCTAAGCATTTGCTAGGGAGATAGATGGCTTTATGCCTTCACACCCTCCCCATTCCTAGCAAGTAAACACAGAGGTGGTGATTTGCTCCTGGGTGGATGAGGGGGAGAAATAATAGTGAGGGATGAATAATGAGATAAATGATTGTGAAAAAGTTTGATGTTTTCTTCACCTGATAAATTTGAATACTTCTGCAACGTGCTCCACCTTTGTCACTGTCACTCTTAACTGTTATTGTCACTGTCAAACTGTACACAATAATGCACTTATGATGGTATATAAATTCAAATTATTCTTTTTACTTTTTTTTTTAAATTTTATTTATTTTTTTAATTTTATTTTAGAAGGGGGGAAATCCTTTACGGAGACCGGTGAAGCCGGTACTGTCGGACTCCCGTTCTTGGTTTACCGACTAAAACCCTAAACCTTCATCTCCTAAGTCATGATACCTCCCATGCGGAACCGTCGCTAGACATTACTTCGCGTGGAAGATTGACTGGGAGCTAATGCTTTAACTCCTTCGATCCTTTTCCTTCATGATCTTAATTATGAAATGCTCTATTATATTCCACTTCTCCTTCGAGCTCAGCATTATATCCATCATGTTTTCCGCGGTCATCACTTGTTGAAGCTTAGCACAACAAGTCTCCCTTTCCATCTCCCATGCCCTGCACTGTAACAGTGTATGCTCTGCGTCGTCAGTATCTTCAAGGCATAAGTTACATGTCAGACTTTCTTTAATCTTGTAATCAGAGAGGTACGTATTAAATCCACCATGTCCCGTAAAGGCCTGGGTTAGGTAATAATTCACCTCCCCAAACTTTCGATCGACCCATCTCTCAATGTTGTTCACAATTTGATGTGTCCATCTACCTTTAGCGTCCACATTCCACCTTCTTTGCCACTCTTCAAAAAGTAGCTTCTTAGCCTCACTCTTGATGGTCTCTATTTCCTTGGGGGATAGATACCGATTTAGTTGTCTAGCTTCCTGTAAGGCGGAATACGTCCTTTTCCTTTCCATCGCTGTCAGATCAATAGGTGGGATACTGGCCAATACCAGTACTGCGCTAGTAGACACAGTACGGTAGGCAGCCACCACCCTCAGGGCCATTCATCAAACTTGAGAAGCTCCCTCAGGGCCATTCATCCAAATTGAGAAGCTCGGTTATTTTCTTCTCAAGACTACACAATGCCTGTTGTTTCACATGATCATCACTAGTAGCAACGGATACTACAGCAGCCCAGTGGTCCACTGCTGAAGTACTGAGGTCACTGGTTGACGACGCCTGGGAGCCCGCTTGCTCACTCCCAACAGACGCCGGTACTGGGGATCCGGGCCCCTGCACCGTAAACTGAGATCCCAAAAGACCTTCCATATTGTTTTTTTGACTGAGGTGTCCTTCCCCGCCTGTTGGTCCGTGAGAGGTATTTTAATTGCCACTTGACCTCTATATCTAGAGATTCCTCCCCTGTTCGCTACCTGGGAACACGTCGCTTAGGGGTTACAGGCTCCCCCGGTTTCACCCTTTACCCTGGGCCAGGGTTGTAACCAACCAGACCGTATCCCGACATACTTTCGGGGCGCTCCGGTACGGCGGTTACCTGCCATTCCGACAGGGTGACTTGTGAGAACCCCCTTCTCTCGTCTGTTGGTCGACCCGTACCGTCGATGGGATTGGTTACCACAACCTTGGCACGGGGTACTCTCGACAGGGTCCACCTCTTGAAGGTGAGAGCGGAGTTGGGATGGAGAGGCTAGGAGACTCTTTTCAGCGAGACTTGTAATCGCATCACATCCCCTTGGACCCAGTGGTCACTCGTAAGAGAACACGTAAGCGTACGCGGAAAAGGCCACACAGACCAGATGCGCTGATGATAAAGAAAGACGACGCGCTGACGTACGCGGACATACTTAATGTAAATGACGTAAGTAACGACGTAAGTAACGCAAGTAATGACGAGAACCCGGAACTGGATTTGTCTGGGTAAAAATCAACGGCGTTTACTTCTATAGCTGTTATGCCTCACCGAATGCGACAATGGACGAGTTTGAGCAGTTCATCGACCACTTAGTGTACGACGCATGAGGACGACGCCCCTTGGTGATAGCTGGAGACTTCAACACCTGGGCGGTTGAGTGGGGTAGTTCGTCCACTAATGAGCGAGGTCGAGCGGTTCTGGCATCCCTCTCCCTTCTGAATGTAGAGCTCGCCAACACAGGAGACATACACACCTTCCGCAGAGGGGGCGTGGGATCTATTGTGGATCTGACGTTCATGTCAGATAATCTTTTGAGAATGGGAGTGTACTGGAGAGTTAGTGAACACTATACCCATAGTGACCACCAGGCACTTTTGTATGAGGTGAAAAATCAGCGGAGGGATAATTTTGCACCGAAATATCAGCCAGCTGGGTGGAAAGCAAAAACGTTTGACAAAGAAGTTTTCCATGTTTGGAGACGATATTACCTACAGGTACCGCAGATGACAAAGCTGGGTAGGTTATGAAATGGGTAACCAAAGCCTGTGATGCGGCTATGTCTAGACGAGGCGCAATCACTCGACGTTCACCAGTTTACTGGTGGAATGAGGAAATCGCCCAATTACGCCGGAAGTGCCTTCGAGCCAGAAGACAGTACCAGAGAGCTCGTGGCAGAGACAACTTTCTTCAATTGCAAGAGGAATTGCTCGAAGCTAGTTGAAGATTGAAATCCGCAAGGGCAAACGCTTGTGCCCCAATAGCCTGTGTGACGAGGTGGAAAAGGATCCATGGGGTAGGCCGTACAAGACGGTCATGAGTAGGTTAAGACAGCGGCACCTACGTTCTCCAACTTGCCCCAATATGCTGCTCAGAATTGACAGCCCTATTCCCGAGCCACCCCGGTGACTCAGTTAATATAGCGTTATCTGAGCTAGAAGTAATTCCTCGAGTCACGCAAGAAGAAATTCTGCACGCAATCAGCAGAATTGGCAACACAAGCTCCCGGACCAGATAACATTCCCAATATTGCCCTCAAGACTACTCAGCAGCGATAGCGGACGGACGTGCACCGTATAACTTTCGTTACCAGCAAAGTTCGTTAGTAGCTGGTTAATAGCAACTGTATTTCTCCCAGTGCATGGTGCCATGACAATAGCTATAGTGAATTGGCGGATATAGCAATTACATACTTTAGTGCTCAAGATATTCAAGATGTTTAAAGTGACGTGCTTCGGCGTGTGCGCGGCGTGCTTTTCGAGTGCTGTTTTCTTTCGCATTGAGGTTATATCTGAAAGTTTATTTTGAGAAATCTTGGTAAAACACTTGCAAGTGAACTTGAGACCTTGCCCATATTTTTGGTTTAGTTCGAGTTTCTTTTACTGATCGTATAGCTTGATAATGGATGATGTGATCGAGGAAGTTATGCCAGTTTGTTTTGTTTGCTCCGAAACATTCGACCCAAACACGAACTTTGCTAAGTGTGAAAGTTGTAATGATACTGTTCATTACAAATGTGCTGAAATTAGTACGACAGAACAACGGGCAATGGAATTAAAATCAGAGCGTACACTTACGTTTTTGTGTTCGGAATGTAGATTGGGCTTAAAAAATGTATCTATATTAACCCGCCAAGTCAATAAAATGCAAGTAAAGTTAAATAAAGTAATCGAATTTTCAGCAGAAATGAAAGAATTCAAGAAAAAGACTGAAGAAAAAATTGTTGATATCAATACAAAACTGGCAAATTTAGAACAATCAATCTTGAATTTAAATTTAACTTTTGACACACCTGATGGTATATCCACCCCATCTGATATTTTGGATGAGCTGACTTGGCGTGAAACAAAATCCTGGAATCTGATATTTTATGATATACCAGAAGCCGAAGGGAACTCAGACATTGCAGACCAAACAAAACATGATAAAATGACCTTTTATCAGTTATTGAAAGATGCTCAACTAGAGAACTTCCCAATCTCAAAATTGACCATCAAAGAAAGGAAATAACCCTCGTCCTGTGAAGGTGACTTTTGCAGACAAAATGTCAGTCACAAAATTACTTAAACTGAGATCATCTCTTAAAGGCAAACTTTCTTTTCAAGCAGATTTAACTAAACATCAGATGAGTGAATATAAAAAACTGATTGCAGAAATCCAGAAAAACCTGAGAACAAGGGGAAGAAGTATGTTAAATTTGTTCTTGGAACTCCGAAAATATTCTCAATAGATACACAACATAAAGATAAATATAAGTCACTGATCTCATCAAAAAACTAGATAAAGAACTTTATATCTATTATCAAAATGTGAGAGGACTCAGAACTAAACTTGACCAACTGAAAGATGTGTTACTACAATCCAAAAAACCTGATATCATTATCTTGATGGAAACATGGCTTCATCAAGATATAAATAATGCTGAATTAAACTTGTCTTTATATGATATCTATAGGGTTGATAGAAACTACTCAGCAACGCAACAGTCAAGAGGAGGGATTCTTATTGCAGTTTTTAATAATTATGAAAGTTCTGTAATGAAAACCAATGATGGAGGTTTTGAGGAGTTATTCATCCAGATTAAATTGCATAATAAAAACCATATTTTTGGATCAATTTACATTGCTCCTAATTCAGATAGAAGTTTATATATTGATCACTGTAATGATCTGGATGAGGTGCTCCTAACTGAACCCTCTACCATTACAATTGTTGGAGATTATAATTTACCAAAAATTGAATGGCAATCAGAAAATAGTATGTCATTTGTTAGTACAAAAACCAATTTCTTACAGTCAAATTTAGAAAAGGCTGAAATATTAATAAATACCTTAAACTTACATTATCTTTTTCAAATTAACAGCATTGAAAATATAAACTCTGAGACATTGGATCTTTGCTTTACCACTCAAAATAATTCAATGGTTACTCATAATATCGATCCTATCATAACTTGCGATCCACATCACCCTCCGTTATCAATAGAATTTAATGTACATCATGAATTAAAGGAATCCACTTTAAAGTCAGATTCATTTCAATTGGATTTTAGAAATGCTAATATTGATAATATTGCTTTAGAATTGACTGATGTAAACTGGTTAGAACTGATTGCACCACTACCATTGGAAGAGGCTTGTGATCCGTTTTACTATATAGTAGGAAATATATTTAGAAATAATATCCCACCTAAACCTTTATCTAATAATATTAAAGAGAAACTTACCATTGATAAACAATTGAGAAGTTTGTTAAAACAAAAACAAGAGGCCCACTATTTATACAAACATAGTAAAAATACCTCTGACAAAATTGAGTTTTCTATATTACGTGCTAAATGTAAAAAGTTATTAAGACAAAATGAAACTAAAAAACTTGCGATAATAGAAAAATCAATAACTAATGACCTCAAATCTTTCTGGAATTACGTAAATAGTAAAAGGTTGTCTTATGGCTTACCCAACAACATGTACTTGAACAACTCTTTAGCAAATACAGGAACGGATATTGTAAATTTATTGGCGAAATACTTCCAATCTGTTTATGACAATAATAATGATAACACTTTTATTTCAATTACCCCAAATCATAAAATTCAAAACTTAAATATTACTTGGGAACAAATCAAACATAAATTAAAATCTTTAGAAAATAAATTTACACATGGTCCGGATGGTATTCCTGAAATAATTTTGAAAAAATGCGCATTGGAATTCGCATCCCCCCTACAATTACTTTTCAACAAATCATTAACTTCACACTCTATTCCAGTCCAATGGAAAACAAGTTTTATAACACCAATTTATAAGAATGGAGACCGTAATAACATGAATAATTACCGACCAATCAGTATACTAAATTGTATTGCAAAAGTTTTTGAAAATATTATTTATTTATTTATTTAAACAAATTAACAGGTGATACCCTTTTTCATAAAAATACAAATACATAGAATAACAGGAAGATCTAGTACATGGAATGTAGTATAAAGAATAAAAATAAAGTACATACAAACTTGCAAATTTAGAAAAAGAAAGAAAAGAATGAACAATGAAAAACATGAAAAAGATGCAAAGAAAGAAAATAAAAGTACTTACAAACTTACAATTATCAAATATAGTCAATTAAAATGTCTATTCAAAAAACCTTGAAAGGAATTATTACTAGTTGTCAATGTGTCATAATCAGCGCCCAAGTTATTCGCCAAACAACAAATACGATTCATAGTCTCATTAGCGCAATAGTTACATTTGTGTCAACTGAAAAGGAAGTTGTTCTCCTAAAGATTCGCTTTGGGATCCTAAACGGTATGCAATAAAGAATGTCTGGGCAGTCTATTCTATCCAACAAAATATCACGTAGGAAATGTAAATCCGCACACTTTCTTCTACAATGAAGATTCTTTAATTAAGATTTTAATAGAATGACGTCATAGTCATGATTGTCGGGAGCCATTGTCAGGCCAATTTTATGGGCAAAAACTCGTAGGAACTTATGTTGAACTCTTTCAATGGCAGATATACTTGATTTTGTATGTGGGTTCCAAACCGGGGATGCATACTCAAGAATTGGCCTAACAAGTGCACGATAAAGAACCAAAAGGGTCATAGCAGATCGAAAGTGCATAGAGTTCCGTAAGACCATACCCCATATTCTCAGTGCCTTGGAAATAATGAACTGAATATGATTCCCAAAAGACAACTTGTCATCAAATGTGACACCCAGGTCACTCATACAATCAACTCTGTTCAAGGTTTCATCTTCTATATTATAGCCAGCTATTATTTTATTCCTTTTACGTGTGAATGACATTACAAAGCATTTCACCACATTTAGGTTCATATCATTTGTCCTGCACCAGGTCTGCAAATTGCAAAGATCTCGCTGGAGCAAAGCAACATCATCATTGTAGACAACCCTATACAATTTCACATCATCTGCATAAAGCAGACACGGACTATCGAATATATACCCTGGTAGGTCATTTATAAAAAGATTGAACAGTAGGGGCCCAAGATGCGAACCTTGCGGAACTCCACTAGTTACATCAAATAATCCCGATGAATAGCCTTTAATACAAACAAGTTGCTTTCTGTCCGTGAGGTAACTACCAATCCAATTTAACAAAGCTCCTCCTATCCCAAGCTCCCTTAATTTCGCAAGTAAGATAGCATGATTTATGCGATCAAAGGCCTTTGAAAAATCAGTATAAATTACATCTAGTTGCGCTCCACTTGACATGGCATCACAAATCGCTTTCTGCAAAAGGACTAAATTTGTAACAGTAGATCTATTCGGCATGAAATCATGTTGTGCAGGCGATATAAATGCCTTTAAGTCTGAAAATAAGTAACCAGATATAATTTTTTCAAGAATCTTAGGAATGGCACTTAAAAGAGTAATGGGTCTGTAGTTGGAGACATCAGCTCTATCACCCTTCTTAAAAATAGGAAGAATTTTACCATGTTTCCAGAATTTAGGGAAAATGCCACATCTCAACGATCTATTGAAAAGAAGCCAAAGGGGATGCGAAATAGTGTAAACACAGTTTTTCAAAAAGTAATTGTGAATGCCATCTGGACCAGCACTCTTGTTCGCATCAAGCTTTACAATTTCTGTGAAAATAGTTGATTTCGATATAAAATATGTCTCGGGTATAAATGAGGAGATAATATTCTTATTCTCAGTAACTGGTGTAACGCTGGGAGTAACAAAAGAGGAGTTAACATCACCAAAAAAATTTGCAAATAAATTAACTGATTCCTCCATTCCGCAACTGGTACTCGAGCCATAGTGCATGTTAAAAGGATAATCATCTTTTCCAGATAACAACTTGGTATATTTCCAAAAAACCTTCATATTCGAAGAAATCGAATTTTCAATATTGCTTATATAGCTCGAGTAACATTTTGATTGCAGGAGTTTACAATTTGCCCTCAATCTCGAAAAAGTAGAATAGGCAATTTGTGATTTCGTTTGTATATATTGTTTATGCGCTTTTTTCTTCTCGTAAATACAAGTGATGAGCTGCCTAGAATACCATACAGGAAACGTAGAGGGTGAAGCACAATGGCGAGGTACATACTTATCAATAATTTCATATAAGATGTCATAAAAAAGATCAACATTGACATTAATATCATCATCATTCAGAAAGACATCCCAATCAATAGAGTTCAGAGCACCGATAATCAAAGCATAGTCGCCTTTATAAAAATCATAAAACGGAAGAGAAATCTGTCTACTCCGAGGCTGATACACAATGTCAGGTAGTTTAACAAGCAGCGGAGGATGATACATATCACAGGCGATGAGGGGGTCAATGGATTGCTTGGACTATATAAAGCCTCAGATTGAAACAAAAATAATTGAACAACAACACGGTTTTGTTGGAGGCAGATCGACATTAACCAATTTAACACAATTTAGTTATGAAGTTCATAAGGCCCTTGAAGATAAGAAACAAGTAGACATTATTTATACTGATTTTACTAAAGCCTTCGATAAAGTTGATATAGCTTTATTATTGCAGAAAATTGAAACTTCAAACTTAAATGGAATCTCCATGACATGGTTATGTAATTATTTGACAAATAGAACCCAAATAGTATGTTACAAAGAATTTAAATCCCAACCATACATGAGTAAATCTGGTGTACCCCAAGGATCTTATCTCGGTCCAGTACTTTTCTTAATTTATATAAATAATATAATCAACGCCTTTCATCATTCTTCTTTTAACCTTTATGCAGATGATTGTAAATTCTGGTGTGTTATAGAAAATGTAAATGAACTGAATGACTTATTACAACAAGATCTGACAAATCTAGTCAATTGGTGTACAGATAACAAAACATATATAAACATAAATAAATGTAAAGTACTTAGATGTAATAAAAATCAAAATGACTTTGATTACATTTATTCCATAAATGGTATTAACCTAGAAACTGTCACACATATTAAAGACTTGGGAGTTATAATTGACAGAAACCTAAATTTCAAATTACACATTGATAACATTATAAGCGAATCATTAAAAACACTTGGTTTTATAAAAAGACAAACTGCCAAATTCAAATCTCCAAATACATTTGCTACCTTATATAATGCTTTAGTAAAATCAAAATTAATGTACTGCTCACAAATTTGGTCACCAAACGCGTCTTATATAATCAACAGGTTAGAAACAATTCAACATAAATTCTTTTCTTATGTGGCTTTTAAGATAAATATACCTAATACTATGATTACCCATAATTATACTCAAATCTCAGAATTGTTAAAAATCCCCACTTTGAAATCTACACGTAGTCTACATGATGTGATATTTATGTACAAACTTTTGAAAGGATCGATAAATTGTCCATCGATTAAAGAATTGTTTATCTCCTATGAAAACCTATTCAATGTCAGACACGCACCTTTATTGAAAGAATTCAATTGTAGATCTAATTCAATGTACAACTCAACTATACCTCGTCTTGCCAGAATGGCAAATTCATTCATAATTGAAAATGATTTTAATTCTAATTTTAGCAATTTCAAAATTAAAGCAAGACGAGTTATATTAGAGTTCAAATAGAAACGATAATTGTTATACTGTCGATTTGTTGATAAACATAATTACATGAATTAATTTTTTTTTCTTTAAGTTATAGTTATTGAACATTATGATTATTATAATTTCAGATATTGCTGTTGAGTGAATGGTATTCTGTATCAATGTATAGGGCATAATGCCTGTTGTCAATTTGATTAACAGCAACAGCAACAGCAACAGCAACAGCAACAGCAACAGCAACAGCAACAATAATAATAATAATAAAATTCCCCGTGTGGTGTCGGGGGTTTTGTAGAATAGCACCACGGGACCTCCCCCTGTCGTAAAAGGGGACTAATCAGAGCAGCTGTCCGCTGTCACTCCCCATAACATCCTTTCATTCCCACGAACTTCGTGTGTCATTGCTTCCACTTACTTGTGGCACACTTCTGTCATCTGTCCTGTGGGTCAATCTTCATATCGGCCAACCCTTGTGTTTCCGATCCCGACGCTATTAGGTTACGAGGGCTAGGGAGTCATTTCTGTTCTACTTTTCTATTCTAACTCTATTCTTCACTGTCCCCCTTCTTCTCTTCTATTTCCTTTTAGCTGGCGGTAGCTCAAAAACGCTAGGGGAAGGCGACCCTGAAGAAAAAAACCGGTATGGAGGATCGTTTAGGATCAACCGTTACGGTGCAGGGGATCGGAACCCCAGTACCGGCGGTCGGTGGTGAGCAAGCAGGCCACCGGGCGTCGTCATCAAGCAACTGCAATGCCAAGGGTGTGGATCACTCGGCACCCGGGGCAGATATTGCTACGAGTGATAGCAAACTTCTCGGGACACGAATGGAAGTTTGCGATCCCAGGGTTGAGGGATCTCTTAAAAACTCTCGTCCAGAAATAAGTTCTGAGTTTAGAGCAAAAAGAATGAGAACTGGAAGAAACATAAACCCTGATGACTTGTTCAAGAACACATCAGTGGTACCAAAGTACCTTATAGTTAAAAGAAAGGAAGGAAACTTTGAAAAAGTAAGTTCCTTTCTAATAGAAAAGTGTGTTAGCACCTGTGCTGGATCTGCCGTAAGAGAGATAAAGAAAACTCCGTCTGGACTCTTAATAGAAACATTTAATGACAATCAAGGTCAAAAGTTGTTAGAGTTGAGCAAAATAGGTACTATCGAAGTTGAAGTAAATGCCCATGGTACGCTGAATACCTGTAAAGGTGTTGTAGTTTGCAGTGATTTACTAAACTGCAGTGAGGAAGAAATAGTTCAAGAACTGGCTCATCAAGGAGTCATTGCCTGTCGTAGGCTAACGATGAGGCGAGACAGGCAGATAATTCCTTCGGCATCCCATGTTCTGACGTTCAACCGCAGCACGTTGCCAGAGAAGATTAAAGCATTCATCGTCTGAGCGTACGAATGTTCATTCCTCAACCAATGCAGTGCTTTCAGTGCTTACATTTCGGACACACAGCATCTAGATGTGCTAAAATCAAAGCATGTCAATATGGAAAGCCATTTCATAGTGGTGATCCATGCATGCATCCTATCAAATGCATCAATTGCAGCGGGCAGCACTCATCAAGGTCAAGGGACTGCCCAATCTATAAACAGGAGGTAGCAATACAACAAATAAAAGTCAGACAAAAACTCAGCTATCCTGAAGCAAAAAAACTTGTTTGTCCTGAAAAAGGAAATATCACATACGTTGAAGCAGTTACTAAAAGCACACCTTTGCCTTCACTAGTAGTGAAAGAACTAATGCCTGTAATAACTCACTGTATAGAAAAGTATTTCAATGAAATTTATAAGAACAAAGTAAACACAGAAGAATTAAACACAAACACCCAAAGTGAAATAGTTCTTGAAAAGCAATCTTCAGCACCCCAGTCAAATGATGCAGAAAGAAATCCAGTGGCCGCCGCCGCAGCCACATCCAGTAAAGGTGAATCGGCAAGGGGCCACCGAAGTCGATCGCCTCGTTCTCCAAAACACACCAAGGAGGACTTGCTCAAACAAAAAACCAATGATCAAGACACGACCACTGGCTCAGAGACAAGCTCGATGATAAGTGCTCGATTACCAGTCAATCGATCCAAGCAAAATTCCACACAAAAAGAAAAAGAAGAAAGGATGGCCAAGAGGAAAACCCAGAAAATAAGCAGGACCCATCCATGCCACAGCAGCAGAACTATGGAAAATATTATTCAATGGAACATTAACGGCTGTATCTCACATTATTGCGAACTGAAATTGCTACTGGCCAATCACACACCAATGTGTGTGTGCTTACAAGAAACCCATTTTAAACCAGAAGACCGTTTCAATTTAAGAGGTTATAAGATCTTTCGCAATGACGCAGAACCTGATAGGCGAGCTAGAGGCGGTGTTGCCATATTGATCAGCAATACACATTCTGCTAGTCAAGTTCATCTCAATACACCTCTACAAGCAGTAGCTATAACATTACACCAGCCATTGAAGATGACGTTATGTAGCCTTTACTTACCAGACACCTCATGGCAAAATGAAGACCTACAAGACCTGATTGATCAACTACAGCCTCCATTTCTTATTCTAGGCGACTTTAATGCTCACAGCACCACATGGGGCTGCCCTAGAACAAATGACGCCGGTTGCAGAATCAACGAACTGTTACTCAACAACGAATACGTGCTCTTAAACACAGGAGCAAACACTCACTTCAACGCTAGAAACGGAACATTCTCGGCCATAGACCTTTCAATATGCAACCCAAATCTTGCAACACGCTTGACGTGGAAACCACTTCCCGATCTTCATCAAAGCGATCACTTTCCTCTGTTGATATCATCAAACATATCAAAGAACGCCGTATATTTACAGAAACGTTGGTGTACCGAGCGTGCAGACTGGTTCAATTTCACCAGTCATTTAACACCAATAAATGTCAGTGGAAACACAGAGAAAGACATAACAGACTTCACCAACACTGTAATTTCTACTGCTGGAAAATACATTCCACAAACTACTGGTCGCCCATTCAGAATTCCAGTACCATGGTGGAATACAGAGACCAAAGAAGCAATAAGGGAGAAAAGAAGAGCCCTCAACACATACAGGCGTACACCAACACAAGACAATCTGATTGCTTTTAAGCGTTTGCGTGCACTTGCTTGCAGGAATGTACTAACTGCCAAACGATCAAGCTGGGAGAAATACGTGACAACCATAACCAGAACGACCAAAGTCACAGAAGTATGGCAGAAAATCAGGTCAATAGCTGGAAAAATGTTTTCAGTCCTATTACATGCATAGAACATGAAGGACAACTAGTATGCAACCCAGCAGAAATAGCCAATGCCTTCGCGTCTCAATACTCTAAAGCCAGTAACACAAAGAGCTATCCTGAAGAATTTATCGAGAAAAGACAGGAAGAAGAACAAGTACTAGATTTCACAACTGATACAGATATGCCGTATAATTCTATTTTCACACGAAGAGAATTACAAGATGCTATAAATGCAGCCGGAGACACTGCAGCAGGATCAGATAACTACAGCATACTACGTCGGTTACCAGAGGAAATACTTTCCACCTTATTAAATATATATAACATCTGGGTACAAGGCAATTACCCCAAATGCTGGAAAGAAGCGATAGTAATCCCACTTTTAAAGGCTGGTAAAGACCCGCGGAAACCTGAAAACTATCGGCCAGTGTCACTGACATGCTGTCTAGGAAAAATCCTAGAAAAAATGGTCAACACTCGATTAACATGGTGTCTCGAAAGAAACAACTTCCTGAATAAACATCAGTGTGGTTACCGACAACATCACTCTACTACCGATCAGTTTGTATATCTAGAAAACGCAATACAGAACACCTTTATTAAAAAACATATGGTGGCTGTATTCTTCGACCTAGAAAAAGCGTTTGATAAGACCTGGCGTTACAACATCTTGAGACAACTGCATAATTGGCAAATCAGAGGAAACCTTCCAAAATTCATATCCAGCTTCCTTAATACCAGATCCTTCCAAGTTCGTGTTGGGCAGTCTATCTCAGAAAGTTACGTACTTGAGAACGGTGTACCACAAGGTTCTCCATTAAGTGGTACGCTTTTTATCATAGCAATCAATGAGATGTTTGATGGCATAGAATCATCAGTTGGAAAATGCATGTATGTTGATGATATTGCTCTATTTTATTCCGCCAAATCGCCAGCAATGATTAAATTGAAAATGCAAAATGCCATCAATACACTGGTACAGAACGCAGAAAATATCGGATTCTCATTTGCAGCAGCTAAAACCAAATGCATCTACTTCTGTAGAAAACGGAAAAGATACAGAGATCCAGATCTAACGTTACATGGTGTTCAACTGGCGTACGATGAAACGGCAAAATTCCTTGGTCTGATTTTTGATAGGCATTTAACCTGGAAACACCATCTAGAGTATATCTTGTCTAGATGCAAAACTTCTCTGAACGTGATCCGATGCATTTCGCATATAAATTGGGGAGCAGATAGAGACGTCTTGCTCCGTCTCTACAAATCCCTCGTCATGTCCAAAATCGATTATGGATGTGCAGTGTACTCCTCAGCCAGGAAATCAAGCTTAAGAAAATTAGAACCTATTCACAACGCAGGCCTCCGTTATGCATCTGGAGCGTTCCGCACTAGTCCCTCATTAAGTGTCTATTGTGAAACCAGTACCATGTCGCTACACCATAGACGACAAACACTACTACTCAGATATCGAGCAAAAATGCTGTCACTACCAGAACACCTAAACTATCCATTGATGACTAGTCCCAACCTGGCAAATATTTACAATCGAAGACCTACAGCTACTCGTCCAGCCAACATCCGTGCAATAGAAATAATCCGATGCTACAACTTCATTCTACCACCGGTTTTCAAACATAAACCATATGAAGTCCCACCTTGGACGCTTAAAATGCCAGAAATTCGACTCGACACCACCAGTGTAAAGAAAAAAGAAAGCCTTCCCACGGAATTAAAAATCAGATTCAGATCACTTCTTGAAGAGTACATGACAGATCACACAGTTATCTACACCGATGGATCAAAAAGCAAACATGGAGTTGGAAGCGCATCTGTAACTGAAGACGCATCAGAAACATGGACACTTCCACCAGAAGCGAGTGCATACACAGCTGAATTGTTTGCAATATTACAAGCTTTGCGATACTGTGAAACTCTCGGTGCAAGAAAAGTTGTGATCTGCACTGACTCGCTCAGCTATCTCACCGCCATAGACAGACGCCTACCTGTAGACCCACTACTACAGATGATTCTCCTGTTATGTCACAAGTTAAAACTGCGAGGAGCGTCAGTTACGTTCATCTGGTGCCCTGGGCACACAGGTATCTCAGGCAATGAAGAGGCCGATTCTGCAGCAAGAAATGCCGCAAACAAACAATCAGGAATCGAAATAGAAGTACGCCCTCAAGATGTAAGAAATGCTGCTTTAAAGTGCATCCTCAGGACATGGCAGACTACGTGGAATAGTCTTCAAACAAAATTAAACCCAATCAAACAGAGCGTGAATGAATGGTCACCGTATGTCAGCTACACTCGTCGAGAACAAGTGTGCCTTACAAGACTACGAATAGGCCATACAAGGATAACCTCTTCATACCTTTTGAAAAATGAAGAGCAACCTATCTGCGACTGCGGTGGTGGAATTCTCACAGTGAAACATCTTCTGACAGACTGTGCAAAGCTCTCAAGACTCAGAGACAGATGTGGTGTGAAAGGAAACTTGAAGGAAGACCTCGGAACAGACAAAACGGCAACAGACAGAACATTACAATTCCTGAGAGAGGCTAATCTTTTTTATAAAATTTAATATGTACAGGTTGAGTTTTTATCACTAATTAGTAAAAGGCTAAAGTCCACAGTTGCCAAGCCTCCAAATATATATTTAAAAAAATATAATAATAATAATAATAATAATAATAATAATAATAATAATAATAATAATAATAATAATAATAATAATAATAATAATAATAATAATAATAAATAAAAAAAAGACTGCGATACACGCTCTTTGTGGATCTCTATTGTTCTTGCTTGAGAGAAGGGGGGTATCCAGAAAGATGGAAAAAACAGCGTCTGGTGCTCCTCCCTAAGGGGAATAAATATCCCGAAGATCCATCGTCATACCGGTCACTGTGTATGCTTGACACAGCTGGCAAGGTTCTGGAGAGAATTATTAGTACCAGACTGGAGAAAGCTGTAGAGGGAGGAGGCCTTTCTGAAAATCAGTATGGTTTCCATAGAGCCCGCTCGACTGTTGACGCAGTCCAGCTTTTCATTAACACCGCCCGCCAAGCAATTGGAGGAAGTAGACGGAAGGGAGGCCCAAAACAATACTGTGCTGTCGTTACGTTGGATATTAAAAATGCATTCAACTCGGCCAGGTGGAGTAATATTCACCAAGCTCTCCGCAGATTTAAGGTACCAACGTACTTGAGGAAGATTGTGACCGAGTATCTAAGTAATAGAGCCCTGATTTACAATACAAATAATGGGCCGAAGGTACACAATGTCACTGCTGGTGTCCCGCAAGGGTCGGTATTGGGTCCACCATTATGGAATATGATGTATGATGAGGTCCTTCGGCTTCCCCTCTCAGAAGGCACCAGTATTATTGGTTTTGTGGACAACATTGGTATCGTCACCGTTGCAAAATACATTGAGGAAATTGTGTATATTTGCAACAAAGCGATCGCTATTGTTAGTCGTGGTTGAAGTCCTCAGGGCTGCAGTTAGCTGAGCACAAGACGGAGGTTATCCTGGTCACTATCAGGAAAATGAAAGAAACCATCACTCTCAAAGTTGGAGACCACCATATTACATCACAGTGTCGATCAAATATCTTGGTCTTGTGATTGACGCCCGTCTGACATTTGCTGACCACCTGGAGTACGCCAGCAATAAAGCGGCACACACTCACAGAGACAGACAGACAGACAGACAGACAGACATACATACACACACACACACACACTCACAGAGACAGACAGACACACACACACACTCACAGAGACAGACAGACAGACAGACAGACACACACACACACACACACTCACAGACACACACACTCACAGAGATAGACTCACACACTCACAGAGACAGACAGACAGACGCACTCACAGACAGACCCACTCACAAACAAAATAAAAGCACACAGACTATAATAAAACCACATACACAAACTAAAATACCACACACATGCAAACTAAAAAGCGGTCACACACAAACTAAAACAAGCGCACGCAAACTAAAACAAGTGCACGCACGAACTAAAACAAGCACACGCACAAACTAAAACAAGCCCACACACAAACTAAAAGAACATGGGCACACGCACGCACCTCCAAAAACGCACAAGCACACACGTCCAAAAACACACACACACATTCCAAAACAAACACACTCACACGTCCAAAAACACACACATGCACTACTCTACCTCTCATGGTGAAAGCTTTGAGCTTGCGTGGCTGAGCGCACGCACGCACTAGTGTGTTCATGCATGCGCGCATATCTGTCTGTCTCTCTCTTCCCCTCTTCCTTTTCCCCTTTCTCTCTCTCCTCCCAATATTCTGCCACCCACTTCTGTCCTTCGTGACCTCACACAGCAAAACCCAGCAAGAACAAACCTCAGCTGGATTGAGAATTGTATTTAACTGAAGTGCCATTTAGTGTAGTTACAATAATTGTATTATACCTTATCCTTCACACAAATACAAGCAATAAGTTACAAAGTTTTATTGCAATCAGATAAACGGTATGGCAGTGCATTAAACACAATCCAACCAACGTTGATTTTTATATATTAAATAAGTAATGTCCAGAACTGCACAGTCTTTTTAAGAAATTATTTGAAATTCAAACGTATGCAATTGGCAATTTCTAAAGTGCTCATATAATTATTTGTGAAACATTAGGTTATCTTTCATTGCAACAGGACTGTCATATTAGTTAACCTACCCTCCCATATCTGCATCTCTTGTTTTCCTTTTTTTGTTTTGTCTTGTCTGATCTTTCAAATCATCAATTAGCCACTCATCAACCACATCTGAATCACCAACTAAGGCTCCACTTTTTGTAGTTTTACTCAACTGAAAAAATTAAAAACATTAAAGATGAAAATAATACAATCTTAGAAATGAAAATTAAGAATAAATACTTTCAAACCTTTATAGGATGTTTTTGAACCACTCTTTTGCGTAGTCCTTTCATTACTTTTTGGTACTCTAAAGCTGGATCTTCTTCTAATACTGGACTGAATACAAGACTGCCACTATTGTTATCATTATTCGCGTAATCACTCAAAGCCTTCTCATCATTATCTGGAATATAGAAGAGGAAGTAAGCAGTTTAAACATTTTATTTATTTATTTACTTATTTTTTTATTTATTACCAATATACGGAGTCCCTTATTTAAAAAAATAAATAAATAAATAAAAACTCCCCTAGCATGTGGCAACATAACCATAAAAGTACACATATGTATAATTAACAAAAAATAATTTAAGT
>BLKR01005695.1:0-25000 GCA_011170035.1 Teleogryllus occipitalis | reverse complement strand
GTATTTGGCAAAATAACAATGTTGCTTATGCTGAGCTACAAGATGTTAACCTAATCAATTTCGAACTTTATTACTATTACTTTTCTTTCTTTTGTAATTAATAAAATAATCCACATTAATTTGAGATATGCCAAGCCACCCTATATGGGATGTGGGATGCTCTTATCGATATTTATGGGGATAGGATACGTGGCTTTACTTTGGCAGTAACCATTGTCTCATACCTAAATAATAATCATAATAATAAATAAAATTTAAAAAGCAATAAAGTTTCAAATTTCTAATGTTATGACTGCAAGCAACTCTGATTTATTTCACTTTAGGCAAACATTGTTCATTTTCATTACCATTGTTCATTTACATCAGAAGGACTCCACCTAAACCAACTACACAAGAAACACAATAACAACATAGACAAAAAATATTATAAACCCTGAAAAATAACAAATGTGAAACAAATATTTACACCTATTTATATTATATAGTTCATCAGGAAAGTCTCACAACACTGGGCTGAGTCAGGGCGTTTTATTAAAAATTGCATTTATCTTAGTAGCAAACAATTGCTGGAAAACAAGGGAAGGCGCCAACACTCCTAGTATCTGTTATGATTGTAGTAACATATTTACGTTTGCTTTTGTTACAAGCTACAGTTCATGCTACCAACATAATTTTTATTGCAAGCACTCTCACCAGCAAGATGCCACTGTAGACTTTCCTGGCACGCTGTGTTTATTCAACAACCCATTCATACTGCACATGCATGCTATTATTGTAGTTTAATTTTAAATCTAGCTCTCTTTTTAATCGCTATACAATCTTGACCCTGCCATATTAATTTTGAGTAAAGTTCAAAATTCTCACTTCCCTCTACTGCAGCGACCCCAAGCTTACATTTCACCATCCCTTGTTCCAATACCACTCAGGAATTTTCATTTCTCCATTCCTCTAGATCTCCACCTTGTCTGTCTTTTTTTCCCTTAATTCTTTTTTTACTGGATTCTATCCCGTTAACTTTTGACTTCACCCTTTGAACTGTCTTTCACATTATTTAATTTTAATGTTCAAGTTGCCAAAATACAATATATGAACTAATGTCTAGGTAATTTTCATGCTTTTTTTCTTAATTTGCATCCGTCATATTTATTATTGAACATTTTTTTCTCAGATCAGGGTCAATTTAACTAGAAACATTTTATTTTCTTCTCTCCTTTAATTGTTTTCTAGCCACAATGTCACTTTCAGGATCAAATAATTACATATTTTAATTACTGTTGATGTATCCGGATGGTTTGTCATAATAGAAACAGGAAGAATTGATAACTGGTAAACATATACAAACAGCATATGAACACCTCACGGTCTGGATAACTGCTACAATGTTACCACAGAACAAGTCATTTTGTAAGAGGAAAGAATACAGAAGAACAAGGAGGAGTAACTATTATAACCTGGGGCAACATCAACTCATACTTTCTAGTATTATTTGCAACGATTATGTATTAATATAACATTGCCACTGTATCGTACTAATTCTTTGGTCATCTTTTGAAAAACCTCTTCAGCAAAGGAAGGATGAGAGATTCAAATTTGCATTTTTCAAAAAGTTCAGAGGTTTTAATGGAATTCAGATTTAAACTTTTTTTTATACGCGCACAAGACAATTCAAGAGAAGAATTTAAACAAAAATAATTCCTCTGGGAATCTTAGGAATTGAATCCTGGCCATCAGAGTGAAAAGCCAGAAAGACAATCACTGGTCTACTGACACTGCATCCCAACCCTCTTTTCATCTGTTAAACCGACATAACATCCGCTGTGAGAAAATTATTAGCATTTCTTCAGATTCTACTTAACATCTATGTTTCATAACATGTGGTATTATTGTTCAAGCAATGCTTTTTCATATGACTGCTCTGCAATCACCAAGTTTTCTACTGGTTCAGTGAGGTATATGATAGCAGTGATAGTAGAGGTGTATCCTGCGAGACATTTTTTAACAAGAGAGAAATTGCATTCAATTTTAAGAATTGTATCGCAGTGATTAGATTTAGCCATTCAGAATGCAAAATTATCAGAATGGCTATTTGTGGCGGTTGAAAAGAAGCCCTTAAGATATGTGCCTGCATTACCAGTTTGGCAACTGGATGCGACTGAGGCTATGGATGCTTTAGCATTGCTAAAGGAATCATTAGGCAATATTACACACAATTATTACTTATTAATTAATAAACTTCATGGGCATTGATATGTTTACTTTACAAATGTATCACAATTATACATTGTACAATATTTAATGTATGTACAATATAGAGGAAGTAAACAAATACTTACAAATATAAGTACAATGAAACCTGCCTAAGATGGAACCTCACGGTTCCTTCAAAAACTCGAGTCTTGACAGGTATCTGTTTTGTAAAGGGTTCCTAATAATTCTCCATATGATTTAAGTACAGTATTTTCAATATAATTTGTGTGAAACAAAGTAATAAAAATAAAGCACAGCTCAATAATGAAAATATTGTAGGAATTTAAAAAATCAACCGTAAACACAGGGAAAATATAGGACCAGAACAAAATATAGGGTGACAAGACAGCCATCCCAGATTTCCATAGTCAGCTGAAGGAACGTGGTCACACTATTGTGAATTTATTGTGGTGTGCACAACCAAAATTAAGGTGCAATAGCTATGAAATCGCACTTTTGTGACCTGGAAAATAACACCAAAGCATGAGAAAGTTTCAGGGAAACCGACATGAAAATTACCAAAGATTCCTCAACAGCAGGCACAAGAGGAAAATCTTGTTTACTATTTGTTTCACGATGAGACCTTTCACACTATGCAATTCCAAAAATAGTGGCAGAAATTTAAAAATAATTTCCTTCTTAGCCAGGTAATAATCACTTTTCGTTCTCCAAAAAACATTATGTTTCTACATTAGACAAGTTTCTGGCTTACAGAGGTCATTTTCACATATAAAATTGTTCTGTTTGAGATTATTTTGTCTGGGATGGTAGGTTTCTCTCTTAGACAGGTTTTACTGTAAATGACCTTGATCCATACTTCACCAATGTAAAACAAAATTATTCATATTTGTGAGAAATTGTAGACTACGTTATTTCAAAATTTTGAATATTGAGCTAGTTCAACAAAAAGTGCATAAAATCAATGCATGTGTACAAGATTAATGCATATACAAGTAATAAAAGTCTGTCAACATAGTTATTTAAATATTACATAAATATTTTACTCTGGCAAAGTCACTCATGTATATGATCACAAATTTACATAATAAAACATGTTATGTGGTCTTACATCTTCTCATTCTAAGACAACATTTTAACAGTGAAAAATCAACAAAATAGTATGAAAAATCCACATATAGGCAGAAATATTTTCTATCTCTACTCTGGAGAATGTTTCTCTACTTCAATCCCCCCCCCAAAAAGATAACATGTTAATGAACAAGCCACAAATAAAAAAAGCATATTGCCATATTAATATACACAGTGATTGCATTACTTACATCATTTGTTCTAACATCGGTGGATGCCCCACGATTCAAAAGAATTTGCACAACTTCTAAATGCCCATTAGAACAAGCATCATGTAATGGGGTTACCCCTTCACTGCCATATCCTCCAGGATCATTAATATTTGCACCATTATCAAGCAGAAGATTCACCAGTTGTACATGACCATGGTTACAAACCTCATGCAAAGGGGTCCAGCCTGCATTGTCGGTGACATTTACTGGATGTTTCTGAATAAGTAGATCATGATGTTATATTCCATTCAAATAATTTGTAATTTAGTAATAAGGACATTCAAACTCACAAAATTAAGCAACCGCTGGACTTGATTGGGGCAGCCTTGGATGCAAGCAGTATGAAGTGGAGTTTCTCCTTTTTCATTCCTGCGCATCTTCAAGCTCTGCTTTTGTTTCTTCACCTGTCTTCTCCGAGACATCTCAAACCTGTTGGCTTCTAGTTCCTCCCCTTAAACATGAAGAATATAGTTTTAAAAAATTAGAATACACTCAAAAACACATTTTGAACAAAATAGTTTAACATAAGATAACAGTTAATGGCAAAATTCAGAATACATAAAGGATTAAACATTAGTAATTTATTCACAAAATTAATATTAAAAAACTTATTAAGATAATATCAGCCACAATACTTTTATCCTCTTTAACCTATTGCCTCTACACTCACTCAAGTAACTAAGCCAAATTAATTCTAACAGGGGCAGTTTTGCTAGGGAATGCAAGAGAAGCCACACCTCCCCACAATCTACTGAACATTCACAGCATACTTTCTTAGAACCCTCATCTCAGTTTGTCTTCTGCAATGATATCCTCCTATCTGACTGTGTCTCTCCCTCTCTCAGTCTGTCTGTCTGACTGTCTCACCCTCTCTCAGTCTGTCTGTCTGACTGTGTCTCTCCCTCTCTCTGCCTGTTTGTCTCGTGCGTGTGTGTCTGTCTCCGTCTGTGTGTGTGTGTCTGTCTCCGCCCCTCTGTCCGTCTGACTATCTGTCTCTCTCCCTCTCTCTGCCCCTACCCCTCCCTCTGCCCCTCTCCCTCCTCCCCCTCTCTCCCTCCTCCCCCTCTCTCTCTCCCTCTCTGTGTCTCTCTCCGTCCGTCTGTCTGTCTGTCTCCCTCCGTCCGTCTGTCTGTCTGTCTCCCTCCGTCCGTCTGTCTGTCTGTCTCCCTCCGTCCGTCTGTCTGTCTGTCTCCCTCCGTCCGTCTGTCTGTCGGTGTCTCTTCGTCTCTCTGTCTCTCTCCCTCCGTCCGTCTGTCTGTCGGTGTCTCTTCGTCTCTCTGTCTCTCTCTCTGTCTTTCTTTCTCTCTTTCTGTCCTTTTTTCCTTTTCAGAAAAACGTGAGTCGTAATACAACTGTTGTGCTCACAGAAACAGGGCAAAATATATTGAATGATATTCATTTGTCTGGTGGGTTCTGTACATGAAGCAATAACTAATTCCAACGAACCTACGGACATTTATTTATAAGTTACTATAACGTATCAGCTTCTTGAAGGGATGCTGTAACCTGATGCTTCGAGTTCATAAGCTGTAAGATTTATCAACATGTAGAATCTGATAGAAACCGTGCAGTCTTAGCCTTAACTTTTTGTTTTCAGTAGAAGGCATTTTGAAACTTAGTAGAGTACTGAATGGATGAAAGGTTCACATCACTTTGAATTCCTAAAATAATAATATGTGAATAGGAAATTAAAGAGTATTGAACAAGACTGAATCAATGACTTTGATGAAAGGATGAAAATGTTCCTAAGTGGAGCATGGTTCCAACTTCCAGTACCTATCAAAATGAACGATGAAAGAGACTGAAACAAAGTAGATATACTTCTTTTGGGACATTAAGACAAATATCATGACCATGTAAAAGAGTAGTTGTCATTGACATTCATTTTAGAGTGCATAATATTTGGAAACTTTCTGTTGGTCTGGTAAAAAACTCTTCATATCACACAATGAAGAATGTTTTCCTTTGTTTCAAACGGATGAGGTAATGTGCCGCACAACTGCTAAAGCTGCTAGGATGGATGTGTCTTGTAAAATGTAGTGGAATAATTTAACCATTGAAATGTTTTGTTGTGTTCATGAAGGAATGAATCCGTGCAGGAATAAATAAGTCATTAAATTTTGCATTTAATGAATGTATAGAATTACCAATATTTAAAAAATTATTAATAATTGATTTTTCAATTTTTTTCTTTTATTTATTAATAATTATTGAAATAAGTATCATAAAATTTTAACAATTTTTTATAATAGTTATTTTACATGAAAAATAATATTTTCCCCAAAGATTCCATTTATGTATTGATGGTGATCCAAGGCTTACATCAGCAGGTTAATATTATTTAAATAATGTAGAAATAAATAGTTATGATGTTCAGGAAGAGTTAAAATCAGAATAAAGAAATTTAAATAATGCCATAATGATGTAGTCAGAACAAAAGTGAAATAAGTATTGAAAAAGAAAACTGATTTTCATTTCAGTAAATGTTTTGAAAATTACGTGACATTACCTAAAATTTCAGATAGAGATATGTTGTTCACCAGCTCAGGAGCTTCAACTTCTTCTTCTTCTTCTTCAGATGAATCATAAGAGCTTCCATGAGGTGATACATCAGCTTTTATTGCATCAATTTTATTTCTTGTTTCATCTGAAAAGTGTTTTTTATTAAGTACAATGTATTAAGCTTCAGGGTATAACACTATGATGCATGAAATTAAACTAATCCTTATTACTTCACTTACTAGCTTCCTCTGCAAACCCATTTTTCTCTTGTATTTTCAGCATACGACACAAGACTTTTATTTCAAGTTCCTCGTTATTAGCAATTATTGCATAATCTTGCGACTTCTTTAAATTTTCCATAATTTCACTGTATCCTGCCTTCTTCAGTTCCAACACGCGAACAATATTCAGAGATGTTTTACAAGCCTACAACATACATAGTTACAAAACAAATTGTGATTAATAATTATCAGGATAATTCGAAGTTTTAAAAATAAAGTATAAATTATGAAATCTTAATTTTTTAAAATATTTTTATTTAATAAGGGGATAAATTGCTCTTGCTCAAATCCTATGTTCATGAATCAAGAAGTGATACTTTACCTTGCCGACGCAATCATTGAAAACCATATTTACCGGACTATAAATAACTCCCTAATTTTGAAGAGATATTCTGCCTCTTTTTCCATTTTTAAATAATTATTTTTAAATCTCTCTCTTCAATTACAGTAACACTGCAAATTGTCTTACAGACTAGAAAATTGTCTTGATGAGAATGCTAAGTCATAAAGCTAAGCTCTTATGTTTTTCTTTATAATCATATTTTTGTCACTACCATGTACATCTTCATTTTTCACTTGTTTCATTGCTTCTTTGTACCTAGTCCTCCACTTATACTCAATGTCACCTCCTGCCTTTTTAAGGCTGAAAGTTTTGCATTGACATGCAAAGATGTATTAACATATATAATACGTTCAAGACATATTAAGAACTAGTAAATGACAGAAGATGTCAAGATGAGGATTTTTTACTCTCCTATCTTATTGCATACTTACATGGTAAAGAAAGTGTTGCAATGCTGTTGCAAAAATCTGCAATTTTTCAAACAGATTAACTCCTATTATGGGGCCTTGGTATCAAAAAAGTGGATAGAAACTTCCTCCTATATGTAGTAAATTATTTGTTGTAACATTATGTAGTTAGAATCCATACTTCTTTGACCCTTGATATCGATAAATTGATTTGATTGCAAAACCTGTCTGTATGCAATTCTAGAACCTAAACCATACTGACAATTTTCTCTGAAATTCAAATTCCCTCTGTGGACAAACTCAGGGCACAGGAAGTTTGAAATAGATATTTGAATTTTTGGGGGTTCTTCACAAGACGACTCAAAAATCTTTTCCAATTTTTCTCAAAAATGGCTCCAAATTTTTGGATTAATTACAGTCCTTGGATTGTGTTCAGGATGCTTAACAAAAGGGGCAGGTCTCCATTTTTTGTTGACATCTCCAATTTTTCAAAAATTGTGAAAGTTCAAAATTTGTTTAGCATCTTCCTGCAGCTACAGTATACAAGATAGGTAGAAAAACGATGCAGTTTTCATTTTTAGCAAACTCTGTATTCTCAAAATCGCAAACAAAAAAATTATCATTGTAAAACTACAATATTGATAACAGACGGAGAAATCTGTTCTTTAAAACTAAGTCTTGAAATAATGCAAACGAAAATCTTTATTTTTTTTTTAACTGCAAACGCCAAAGTTCAACTCTTTTTGAGCATTGGTAAGGTAGAGTTTAGTTGAGATGGTGGAGCGGGATGTGGTGAATGGCATGTTAAATCTAAGGAGCAGTGTTTAAATCCAAACACAAAGATACAAATTTTGACAGTCGGATACACTTTTGCAGGTTCATATATAGGTGTTTCCACGTAAGAAAAGACCCTAAAAATTCAAGATGGCGGAGTTTCGGCACTGCCAACCTCATCGAAATAAAACGCGAAAGCGCCGACGCGACTTGTTTAAATGTAGTACGTAGTGGCCTTCAAAAATCCAGATATGCTGAAATGATTTGTTAATATTGTTTTACGACTTATAAATCGCAACAGGCATATGGTAAAATAATTTAATTTATAATTTATATATGAAATTTGTTTTTATTAATTAATTATAATATTAAATATAATACTTTTAATTAAATTACTTATAAATTTAAAAATATTTGAACTCTCAGAATTAATAAAATTTTATTGAAACTGAAGAATAAATGAAATAGTTATATGTTATTTTATTATACAATAGGAAAAAAAGGTATAAACAGGGGATTTATAGAATACAGATGAAATGAAATACAAGACTCAAAATAATTTTAATTTTCCAACAGTACACAATGAAGTGAAATAAAACTATTCTTTACTGAACTAGAAATATTTGTATAATAATAGTTTTATGCACGTAATATCGACACATGACCACGATCAAAGCATATCTAAGGAATGAACAAATCTACTGTATGAAAATGACAATGTTTGAAATTTCATGAAAATTGAATTGATCAGATATATGATTTGATATAATGCGAAGGTTCAGTAAAGAATAAACTGATGCACCATGGGTGGTCAATTTTAATGACAAATTGCAAGGAGCAGTCATTAAAATTTCTTGAACACCGATGGTCCACAGCAATTTATTTTCACAAAAATTATTGAATTTTTACAACAATTTTAAAGCCTAATGCCCCTGGGCTTACAAACATTACAAAACATCCTGGCATTTACCTTAAGCGATCAGGGAAAACCAGGGAAAACAAATTAGTATGCTACCATATATATAAAAAAATTGAATAAGAAAGTGAATTAATTGGATTGGATTAAATTGGAGTGGAAGTGATTAAATTGGATTGTAAAAATATTATCATTAAAAATCAACATTAAGAAATTTGGCTGACTTTACAAATTAATAAACTACTTTAAAATTTTACATATATTGATAGCATACCCATCCTTCTGATCAGGATGACGACTGAGGGCTGATTTCTAGCATGCATACAGAAACATAAGTCAAAATAATGGAGACATTTACTATACGTGAAATAATATACATAAAACATTCCATATTTATAAAATGAAAAATCCAGTAGACACAGCAACCCTGCAACATAGAACAATCAATGCAGTATCTATTGTCCAATCATGATAAATTCAATAAACAGACATGTTATTGTTATAGCACTCGTACATTTATTATCCAAAAAAGAATACTGCGAACAATGACTAGCACTCATAAGCTGGAGTCTTGCTAACCCTTGTTCAAAAAATTAAGGATTCTTCCACTACCGTGCATGTACATATTTGAAATAGTTGTCTTCACAAAGAAGATTCTCATAGAAAACAAAGACACTTTCACTCTAAATTCAGGTGTACACAACTATAACACTCGACAAAAGGATAACCTACATGTTCCCCATTCTGAAACTACACTTTATCAAAAAAGTACCCTAATAGAGGGCATTACACTTTACAACAAATTGAGCCATGATATTAAAGATATGAATACAATACATAGATTTAAAAGTAAATTGAAAGCTTTCCTGCTTAACAACATATTCTACAGTGTGAAGGAATACACAAATCACACCACTACCTCCCTTAAAAAACAAAAATAAAAATTCTAATCCCACTGATTCTGTTTCATGTTGGCTGTTCAAGTTGAAGCAAAGAAAAAAGAACTGGCATATCCCATCCTGCCTGTGTTAAATTGCAGTTGGACTGATGTAGAAGGAGAATGCCAAACCAAAATTCTATTTCCTTCATCCTGAATTTGCTAAATGCACTAGGTATCATTAATATCATTAAATCATTTCTGAATGAATAGTATTTTATTATTAGTATTGTTACTATTATAATTGATATTACTATTATTAGAATTGTTATTATTACTATTATTATTATTATTATTATTATTATTATTATTATTATTATTATTATTGAGTATTGTAAGATCAATGACCAACTTGATCAGGGTTTTTTGTCCAGTTTCCCTTGATCCTTTGAGCAAATGCTGAGATGGTTCCCCTTGTTTTGATTTCTGGACAGTAAATGTAACTTCGCTCTGCCATATCTGACTCATCATACACAATTGAAATTGTATCTGTGACTCAATAACCATTATTATTATTATTAATTATTATTATTAATTTTTATTATTATTATTATTATTATTATTAATTATTATTAATAATAATAATTATTATTAATAATAATAATTATTATTATTAATAATTATTATTATTATTAATAATTATTATTATTATTAATAATTATTATTATTATTAATAATTATTATTATTATTTATTATTATTATTATTATTATTATTATTACTATTATTACTATTATTATTATTATTACTATTATTATTATTATTATTACTATTATTATTATTATTACTATTACTATTACTATTACTATTATTACTATTACTATTATTATTATTACTATTATTATTACTATTATTATTACTATTACTATTATTACTATTACTATTATTATTATTACTATTACTATTATTACTATTACTATTATTATTATTACTATTACTATTATTACTATTACTATTATTATTATTACTATTATTATTATTATTACTATTATTATTATTACTATTATTATTATTATTATTATTATTACTATTATTATTATTACTATTATTATTATTACTATTATTATTATTATTATTATTACTATTATTATTACTATTATTATTATTATTATTATTATAATTATAAGATCAAAAATTATTCCGAGGAAATTATGTTCTTGCAATGAAAAACAAAAAAATTAAAAAAGGACATTATCACATTTAAATAAAAAAAATTGCTACTTAACTTATATATTACTTCAAACTCCAGTAACATATGTAAAACGAAATTGTCCAGAAGAAAAGTTGGCCCAAGAATTTTTGCTTCACATTACAGTATTCAATATAATATGTAACCAAAAAAAATTACCTACAAAACCAATAAAATTTACAAACATAAATAGCAAATCATTGAAAAATAACTTAAAATGAAATGTTAATTACCAAAAAGTAATATAGCACATCAGTAGTAAACATTAAATTTTACTCTATATCATGCCAAATAATATCATGAAATAAGTACTTACTAATTTCACTTAACAACTGATTACCATTTGAACAAAACATCTAAATAAAATGATGTATGTTCTGAACTCCATTATTGCATATCTGAAACATTTATTAATGTAATGTATGTTTCACACACATGCTAAATCTTTCAAGTGTATTCATTTATATCATTTAGCATCAGTACTTAAACAGAACACAAACTCAGAGGCATTGGCAGTAATGATTAATTGTATTACAGGGATAATGTAAAGGAAATTGATTAACTGTTAATTCATTGGGGTTAATTAATGTTAATGAAATGGTGCTCTTAACTAGTGTCTTCGGTTGAATTGAGAAGGCAGGAGTTCATTCAGGATCTCACACTCATTAAAACTATTAATGCACACACACTGCAATAACCACAATTCTATAATCGAGTTTATTCTAGCTATACCTTTTCTGGGGCACAGTGTAACCAAATTTGTTCTTAATCTTGACTTGGTGGTTGCTTTACGGGGGCAGGAGTTTTATAATTTGAGGCACATCTGAAATATTGAGTTACATGTTTCACAAGAATATCACTTTTGTTCCAAACACTTTAATGCTTACTCACTGTTTTCACTTTTGCGACCCTACTCGATCCAAACACACAACTGAAGCACTGGCAGGAACAATTGACTGTAATGTAATAATATTAATGTAACAACTTGCAATAACCACAATTCCATAATCGAGTACATTCTAGCTATACCTTTTCTGGGGCACAGCGTAACCAAATTTGTTCTTAATCTTGATTTGGTGGTTGCTTTACGGGGGCAGGAGTTTTATAATTTGAGGCACATCTGAAATATTGAGTTACATATTTTACAAGAATATCACTTTTATTCTGTCGTGTAATATATGAATATATTTCAATAAAATAATTATGATTCACACACACATGTTCATTGTGAAGACGTTCTTGAGGCATGCAATAAAAAGTCAATAATTATTATGACATTGATGGCTTACCCCCACAATTACAGCTACCTTTGCAATGACACTGCTCTCAGAAAGTTTCACTTCTTTACGAGAATTTTTCTCGCTCTTGTACTTATAAACATTAAGAAGGACCTGCCTTTCACCACTCGATAAAATCCACTTCCCCTTCTGCTTCACTGGAGAGTTATTTCTGGAATTACCTGACATTTCTAAAAATGTCAAGCCCAGCACACAATAAGATTTCCCTTAGGAAACAATTCGCGCACGCATGCGGCTCACTCGCATAAGCTCACTATCTCCACACAACGCTTTGCTGGTTGAAACCGTTGAAGTTGGCACAAATTCATTTCGCTCGCATGCATGCCAGTCTCCAGCCAAAAAAAAGTCCCTGGCAGCTATACTTCCATTACGTGGGGAATTTACGTTGGGGTTGGCACCTACTTTCTCCAACCTAAATGGTAATCAAAAGTCCCTAAGTCAATGTAGTTTGTATGGCGGGTGGTTTACGGGAGGTTGGTATTGCCAAGCTCTCTGGGTCACATCTTACGTGAAATAAATCTTACTATCACATTCCATAGCAGTTACAAATAATGTGAGAAAGGATGTGCTTTTGTAGCACCATTAGTTTGTAAATTTCCTATCATTTAGAAATGTGTTCCGAAAACACAACCATGAGCACAAGGGAGTACTTTTATGAACGTATCAAACAATGGCTAACAGATGAAGGCAAATGGTTTATTTCACCCTGAAATATAAGAAGACAAGAACACAATCAAATTTTTTAACATCAAAAGTAAATGAAAACAACTATTTCAACTATTACTGCAATTTCTTTTTATATTTTTTTTTGTTGAATTACCCACAACTTTTACTTTCTCATATTCGTACAAAGTAATGTACATAGTATACAGCAAGTTATGTTATGCTACGGGAAATCAATTTTGAGATTTCAATGGAAATGCAGGTTTTGGGGTTCTCTGTTATCAAAAACTGTGTCGTCATCATCGTCTTCTTCTTCTTCGTCGTTTTTGGGGTGTTTTTTTCTTTCTCCTCCTTCAAAACATCTGTCGGTCTGGTGTACGTGAACTAGCATTTAAACTATGTGCACGATTTTTTCTGAACTGAATAAACTTTTGTCGATCTGCCCCCACTCAAAGCTTTACAATTTTGGAAAACATTCAATAATTTTGGGGGTACATGAAGCCCCAGGGGGTCAAAAATTTTTCTTAAAAATAGCTGCAAATATTTCTCTTGATATTTCCGGAAAGAATAAAGTACTTATAAATAGGGCCTGGAAGTTTGGCAAAATGACTGTTATTGTTACCATTTTATGACTTTCAACAATGATCACTTAATTATCCTTCTAGGGTTGTTTCGGTAGTTTATCCATTTTGAATTTTTTTTGCCTTTTGCCTTGTGAAGCCTATTTTTGCCATTTTGTCTTATTTTTGCCTTTTCCTCGTTATTTTGCTTCTTTTTTTCTCTTGATACCGATGCTGTGACATACCAGACTGTCACACAATATTTTGATGGGAATTGAGGACAAGAATTTATTAAACTCTTCGTAAAAAGTGTAAATGTTGAGGGCATAGGCATGCAGGTAGGGCGTTCCTTAGCAACCAGGGAGGCGGAAGTAAATAAACATAGCGCGGCAAGTAACGAACAGAAGATTGTGATATAAGGGCATGTAGGATTGGTGGTAAACTAGTAATGGGGTATGACGTAGAAGGAAACTGGAGATAGTTTTGGTAAAACAAGAGACAAGAAGGTATGAAAGTTATGGAGGGTTGAACCTCGTAATATTTGAGGAGAGGAGCTTTAGACTGTGTATCGTGCACATCATAGAGGTCATTGTAAATGATAGATGCGGGATTTGGTGGAATTTTGCAGGAAATAATTGAGCAGTGAGGACTTATATTTTGTGTGCGTAATTCTATTTGGAACTTTGAATAATTCTGGCACCGGGAGTCGTAAATGAAACAATAAGTTGAGGATGTCATCGACCCGGCAGCGGACCGAGAACAAGATACAAGAGAGAAGATTGGTCGGAGCAGTGGTTTTCTTCCTGGCCTCATCGGCCAAGAGCACATGGATACATAAATAGTAAGAATAATAGCCCTATTTACAATTTTTACTACCAGTCATGACCAAGGTGACATTTTATGTTACAAACAATTAATCGATGAATAAACTTACGTTCTCATTTTGAAAAAGAAAAGCTGATTATCATTTCTTTAGCATCTTGTGCAATCCATAGTTTAATAATTTCTTTCCAGAAACAAATTTCAGATTCCTTGCTTCTTCCGTACGGAGAGCGGATCGAATGATTGTTTGCTAGGAAGAAAGTAAGTACCGGCGACGATTATTTTTGTAAGAACCCAACCGGCAGAGCTAGTAGGATAATTATTTCCCTTTAGATGTGTTTGCGGTAAATTTAAAATCGCAACCCTTTCCTGGCGCCCAAAAATTATATAAATTCGGAAACCGGTTGCATAAATAATTTAACAGAAACGGAGAGTGTTTCAATACAATGAAGTTGGATATAGGTATAATTGCAACACTGGACAACATTAAGACACTGTCATTTTGTCTTTCTGTGGAAGCAGAGGCTGTGATAAAAGTCTAAATGAAAAGGAAGATGACCAGTCAAAATATCAGGAGTTCCATTTTTGTTTTGAGTGTAGATATCAGTCCCCTTTAATTATTTATTATTAAGAGATAGTCAGCAGGCATACACCCAATTACAAAAACACCCAAATACAAAAAATAACTAGTTTATAATGGCGGCTACATATTTCTTCACAGATTGACAAATCGAGGAAATAAGTCTGCAAATAAATCAATCTCATTGGTGCAATCTCATAGGCTGTGAAATTATTAACATTATCTATCATTTCATATAGAGGAATTTACAATAAACTAATCATTAGAAGTAAAGTTATAAAGAGGCTTGTAAGAGCGTGGTGCATGCCTTGGAATCAACGGTGAGATCTGATATAAATAATACAAATTTTGATTTTATAAAGTGCACAAAAGATAAAATCTAGAATATAACTTAATACTTTATTTTACCTCTTCAGCATTATCGCCGCAAATATTCATTTCCATATTCAAGAATTCCAACGATTTCTCAAAGATACCTGCATCTTTGTACGTCTGGGATAAAGAAATAATCGCGGGAAGCAAATCCTTCCCGCAATAACCAAGGGTTTCACAACACTGTAAAATTTTGAAAATTACGTTCTCACAAAATGTATAAATATTAGAAAATAAATCTTTTCAAATTAAGCATGCCATACCCCAAACATTTTCTGATAATAAAATATTGCTTGATTAAAATTCTTTATCAAACAACATGCATCTCCTAAGGTTTCGTACAGCTGTTTCGTTAAATGCAGGTCTGAATCATTTGTATTTATCAATTTACTTTCAGATTCACTCAACACATGAGCTGAAATACAAAGGAACATAGTTAGCAATTGTCTAACATTATCTCATGAAGGAAAAAACTATAACAACAACAACAACAACAATAATAATAATAATAATAATAATAATAATAATAATAATAATAAAAGAGATAATCATAAACATTAAAAAAAAAGAAAATCATACCAAGTTTCAAATTTCGTTCAATTAACGTTTTGTCTTCAGAAGTACCTCTACACAATTTATAAGCAGTCATTAATGACTGTTTTGCAGCTTTATAATTAGCTACACTGAAATACACATCTGCTTTGTTGCTTAAAGTTTCACTCATTAACTGTTTTTTGTTCGGTAACCGCTCCTGAACTTCCAAAGCAAGATCATAGTACTTCAAGGCCAAAACAGTATTCCCCTGTTTTTGATATAGTGCAGCTAGTGATGTGTAACAATGTTGGGTATCATCATAAAGATCTGCCTTTACATTAATTGCAATAGCCTGCAACAAAAATTAATAAAATTTACTTATAAATTTAATTCATTCCATTTCTAGGTAAAATGACACAAATTTCTTTCATCCAATGTATTTCAATACAAACCATTTGCATATGTTCCACAGCCTTTTCAATATCACCTTGACATTCAAACACCAAACCTATATTCAACAATAAACGACCTCTCATCTGCAGCAATTCATGACGGTTAATATTGGTTAATCTGAAAGTAATAATTCATTACTGAGATGGTAATAAATAAAGTACACAATACCAATACTAATACATCATCAAATAAAAGTAAATACATTAAAAAATAAATGAATCTTCAGACTCAACCCACAAAACGAGAAATCAATAAACGTGATACATAGAGAAAAATTTTGGAATCTCATACATCTCCTCTTGGACTATTTTAAAGTATTCAAGAAACAGAGACAACATCATTTGTAGGTAAATACAGTGGCAGCAAAAGGCTGTCTAGGGCTGGGGTTGGTGAATAAGCTCAAAAGCCCCCCCCTCTGCAACTGGGTCTCTGCGTAGGCACAGACCTCAGTAGGCCTCCTCTAATATCTCTATTGAGAACATGAAATCCTTTTAATTTCACCATGCTTCAATGATAATTAATAATAAATAAGGCTAAAAATCAATGGATGGTTTATGTATAATTGGTCAAAAAAGTCTCTACTATCTACAACTTCATTAGTTGTCTAATATGTTTTGATTATTTTTATCTTATACTTCTACTATTCTCTAAAGAAAGTTTTTCTACAATCTAAATCTTATTGATGTAATTAATAAGTAGTAAAAAGTGTATTTAAAATCCAGCAAATTGAAATTTTAGTATACAATTCATGACAACTAAAATGTTAATTAACGCTAATAAATGGAATTTGGAAAGGTTGAAAACCAATTCAAATATCAGCTGTAATCACAGCTAAATCCCCCAAAATGGATAAAACTTTTGACAGACAAAAATTTACTAATTAAAAAGAATCAAGCAAAAAAAATTGAGATGGTGCATTTTGGAAACAATTATTTTAAAATGGGCACATTTTTGGTTTGTTGTTACAAAACTGAAACTAATATATTTGGAATACATTTTGGAATAAAATGGGCTCTAAACTGCCAGAAAAATGCCTGATATGGTAATTAAACTACAAACTTCAATAGAATTTGAAATTTTCTATTAATTAATTTTTTTTTGCCAAAAGTTTAATAACAACAGTATTGCTTCTTGATCAAAGTGGTTCTATCTTTTTTTAACCAAACAAATTAGGAAAAATACTTTTGGCCACACTGATGTTGATTGAAATTTTTTTGTTTGATTATACTAAGTAACACTACACAAAGGACAACCACGACTAGTAAAACAATGAATAAATTCTATGGTATACTTGATTACTGTAGAAATCTTGTGGAAATCCAAATGAATGGGTAAAAAGACCATCCATTTAATGGTATGCTTTTTCAAATTATATATCTTCATAAACAATATAATTAGACTATAAGATCAATATTGATTTTAAAATATAGGAAAAGAAAAAATTCAACAATAATTTATACCTTATGATAGCTACAATACATTTTACTCTAAAGGGTTTTAGTAAAGATTTCTTTTAATTTTATCAATAACATTACAGAATTTATTGCACTTACTTGTCACAAACTTTTAAACTCATAATATAAGCTTGTTTGGCTTCTTTTAATGCCCTCTTGTATTCAGTTTCATTTGATTTGGAGAAACTCTCAGCCTTACAAAAGAAAGTTCTACCAATTGTTGCAAGAGCTCGCTGTTCTTCAATCAAATCCTTTTCTTCTGTTGCAATTACTATAATATGGAGAAGATTTAAACAATTTGAATATCACCAAATAAAACTTAATAATGCATTTAACATAACATCTTTTAGACATTTAATTTCTAATAAAGGCTGAAGTTCAGAACACAACAACTTAAGGAAGTCATTTAAACCAGCACTCGTGACACACCAGGGAGGGAGAAATACAATTTTATACTGATAATTTGACATCTGTAATTACTTAAGTATCAAAAATCAAAAGCTCCCTAGGATATGTGTGTTGTATTGTATCTCTGTAGATGTTAATTCACACAAATTATTCCAATATTCGTAATTTGAAACAATGAAATAATATTTCAAAATATTTAAATAAGTTATATTTTAATATTATTGGCCTCTATATTTTGAAATAATTAGCTCTATGGTAGAATATCTAGCCCCTAAGTTATGAGTACCTTGAAGGTTTTTATGAAACGAAACTCCTGAGTAATGGGGATGCTAAGACACTCGATTGTGACAAATGTGGCTCTGAAAACTGCCAAAATATGGAATCCTCATCACCCTTCTTGTCAGACAGACAAATTTTAAGCAAACTGAACACACAAAAACAATAAATCAAAATAGTAATCCACTTGTAGTCATCCTATTACAATTTTGAGTTAAGAAGGCTGCCTCCACAATCCAAATTTAAAAGAAACCTCCCATGTCCTACAAGCAATATGAATAGACCTATAAATGCATAGAATAAGAAGTAATCCCAGAGCAAAGGAGGAAGTCAATAATTCAAGTCCTCTTCAAAAGAAAAGGAGATTCAAAAAACTTAATCAAAGACAGCGTTAGAATTAACTCCATTAAAAAAATTAAAGAAACCCACACACACAACCACACCACACTTAAAGATGGTAGCTTTAAAATTAATTCCATACCCAATACTTACAAACACCAACAGTATCCAAAAAATGAAACATTGCAGCCAGAAATGTAATTTGGCTTCTGAAATAATAGATTGACAATCTACTGCTACAATGCAGACCCATTATTAAAATTCATAAAAGGTCAAAAAAAAGCAAAGTAAAATATATGCACCTCCAAAATAACAAAATATATTACAAAGGCTATAATATTATTTCTGTTAAAATTTTCTTATTACTTTCATGAGCTACAATTTTTGTTGATATTTTTTGGTTTGCAAGGTGTGCATCTGATATTGTCCCTAATAAAGCTACTCATATGTTTATAATATTGGATGTTTGGATTGTGACAGCACTACCACTAGTTTCTGAATTATTTATTACTTTATTATGTAACCATTACTCATTATTTGTTAGAGATGAAATAAAATTTGATGGCTATCATCCTGCTACATTTCTCTATTTGAATTTGATTAAATCATACTAAGTGTAATAGGTCTCAAAAAAAGGATAACAAGCTTTTAATACTGCATTAGCAATATAAGTTAGTTCAGAACATCAATGTGCAAGGAATAACATTCTGAAGTACTTTCACGTTTTCACTTCACTGACTTGGATAAAATTATGAATGAATATAAACAGTAACTACAACTTACAAAGATATTCTTTTAACTTTGCAAGGGCATCTTTATAGTTTTCCAAAAGACAATAAATTTCCCCCATAAAACGATTTGCTCTAGCTTTTTCCATAGGTTTCCCCAAGTTTGACCATAGTTCTCGTTCTTCCTGCAACATCATATAAAAAATTATATTTTTAAAACAAAACATTACCATGTTATGAATAAAATAAGTCACTTGTAATTACTTAAATAGATATTTTTATTATTAATAAACACAAATTTGACAAAAGCTGCTAATTAATTCATTTAAATAACATTAAATAATTAATTGAAGAATAATACACACAGAACAGAAGGTGTCCTGTGCATTCTACAGAAACATAATTCAATGATTCAGTAGTTTATATGAATGAACATACCTCGTATGCATTTAAAGCTTCTTCATACTGTCCTTTTGAATGATACAATTCGGCTAACTTCTTAACAGTAGTAGCCAACAGTTCGAAATTTTGTTCGGTTTGAGCTCTCTTCTTTCTCTTTAAAAGTTCTGAAAATAACCTTACTGCAGTAATCATTTTCTTCACAAACACTTCAAATATTGAAATAACATTAGCATTGATTACTCACTTTCTTCTTCCATAATTCACAAATGATATTACTTTTAAATACTTTATAAAAGATACCAATACTTTATAAAATATAATAATTTTACGTAATAGTTTATGAAGCAGAGTACATAACAAAGTTAATTATTATATCCAATACGCTAGACTGGAAACAATGCAGACTATAAATTCTTCACTACATCAACCGTAATACAACAAGCAAACTATCACTTCACAATTTTAACTGCATTATTCCTTCACGACTATAAAATCTATCAATAAATTCCTATTATAAGTTTACATATAAATTGGCACAAAACCACTGCCATTAGTCACACGAGAGAGCTCGGACTGTTACGACCAGGTTATGACTTAACCATGAGAACCACAGAGAACTTGGAAGGTGAGTGCGGCGCGCGGATCATATGGAACCACGTTTTCGCGCCAACTTTCTGCGCGCCAATAAAGTCACCAACGACTACAACAACCACGTGACATCTTGGCGCTTCAATCGAAAACGAACGAGAGTTGGAAGTATCCAACATTTGGTGAGTTAGGAGAGAGGTTACCCAATCCAGTTTTTGAAATTGAAGCTCTTGATCGGATATCAGTCTCCCCCTTTCGTAACTCACCAAGTGTACAAAAATTTTGATCGGAGCACAATCGTGATCATCGGGCACAAAGTGATGCTTTTCAAGGGTGTTCACAAAACAGCAAAATGGCTAATGCGGTGACCTGACGTCCCGCATTAGCCAGGACAGTCCCTTTCTTGAGTCCCTGTCGCATATTTTCTGAAAGGAAAACGGGATGTCAAAATCCAAAATGTCCCGTTTTTTGTGACAATGACTAATCAGCATAAAGTACCGTCAACAATTTTAAATTTATCGTAATTTAATCGTTCCGTTGGATTTGCATTATTTTATAAAGAAGAAATCGGTGCAAGTAGATCACACGCTCATGTACTACGTAACAAGAGTGTTTCACAGACTATTGAAATCAAAAAGGATTCAGTGGTGGTTCTAGGCAGGGACTGAATGCCGAAATAATAGTGGTAAAGGTGTTTATACCGGGTATAGAAATACTTTTACCTCTATGATACCTTTATTCAAAATACCTTTAAAAATACCGGTATAAGGCGGCAATGCCGATAATTTAAGACATATTTTACCTTTATCCCACGTCTATACCGGTAAAATACCTCTATTTAAAGGTTATTATATACCGGTACTTCAGTTGAAACATGCAGGTTTTTTGGGAGAAATCATTGTGATATTTACCGCTGAGATGGCTCAGAGGAACAACTACTGACACTGCGGAGTTTCTGACTGGAAGATCCTAGGGTGCGAGTCGCGGATTTTCGACACCAAGTAGCCATATTCTAGTGTGACGTCGTGGGAATACACAATAATCACAGACACGAGCTTCAATGATAAATATGTACAGATGTATTCACAATATGTACAGTAATAATTTAAGTTACTCAGCTCTGGTAGATGTTTACTTCCCTGGTCGCAGGAGCGATCCTTAAAAATGAAATGACTGACTTGTGGCCCGCGCCACTTCTCAGCGACCCTCCCGCACACAGCAGACAGCTCCGTCGACCTCGGTCACCCGTGGATATAGTTCACAACGGCGTCCCAATACATGGGTTGCCGCACGAGCCTAGCTCGGCTCCGCACCGCCCTGGGCGTAAGTTTTGTGCGTTCGCACGAGGGTTTCCACTCAGCTCAACAAACCCCGCCCCCGCGCTCTGCGTTCGCTCTTATATAGCTACCACCCATGTGACCTGAAACGTCACTGGGTTTTGCACACGGCCCGCGCTAGTCGCGTTGCCAGGCATTTTTGACCTCCGTAAAGTTAGAATCGCAAAGTTTTCAAAAATTATTGAAACTAGGCTCAAAATTTGTCGCTTTTTTGTCGCTAATTTGTTACGCAAAAAAAATTTGTCGCTCTTCATTTTACCCTGGTATTAAGATTCGGCTAACTTGATATCAAGTTAGCATCACAAACGCAATAAAACCAACTAATTACAGACATAAATAAAAAATAACAACATAGGAATTTGTCGCTTTTTTGTCGCTCCAGACTTTACAAAAAACAAATTTTGTCGCTCTTCAAATATTACCAGAAATGCAATTTTTCGCAAACACGTGACGGAAGTCGTGTCAAGTTAGCATCGCAAACACAAGAAAACCAACTAATTACAGACATTAATAAAAAATAACAACATAGGAATTTGTCGCTTTTTTGTCGCTCCAGACTTTACAAAAAACAAATTTTGTCACTCTTCAAACATTACCGAAAATGCAATTTTTCCGCAAACACGTGGCGAAAGTCGTGTCAAGTTAGCATCGCAAACGCAAGAAAACCAACTAATTACAGACATAAATAAAAAATAACAACATAGGAATTTGTCGCTTTTTTGTCGCTCCAGACTTTACAAAAAACAAATTTTGTCGCTCTTCAAATATTACCAGAAATGCAATTTTTTCGCAAACACGTGGCGAAAGTCGTGTCAAGTTAGCGTCGCAAACGCAGGAAAACCAACTAATTACAGACATAAATAAAAAATAACACCATAGGAATTTGTCGCTTTTTTGTCGCTCCAGACTTTACAAAAAACAAATTTTGTCGCTCTTCAAATATTACCAGAAATGCAATTTTTTCGCAAACACGTGACGAAAGTCGTGTCAAGTTAGCATCGCAAACGCAAGAAAACCAACAAATTACAGACATAAATAAAAAATAACACCATAGGAATTTGTCGCTTTTTTGTCGCTCCGGACTTTAGTCAATGAAACAGAAGTACTTATTTCAAAATCTTCTAATATAAATATTTACTTACTGTTAATCAAACCATCCTTTCCTTCCATAAGAACGCATGTTAACTGTTTCTATTTGTAGAGCCCTAATTTTTGGAATATAGATACCGGAATATTTTTTCTTAGAGTTTAAAACTAAGTTCTTTGTTGTCTTCCTAGTTTGCGAATTTGTATTTTCCAGATTTGGAAATCGGCAATTTTGGGGAAATTCACTGAGCCTAAATTCAGGAATAGAGCATTTTAAAGAGTAATTTGCCTAAAATTAGTATTTAATTTTGAATATAGTTTGGGTGAGACTGGTTTCTAGGCGCTACTAGTTTTAGATGGCTATATTTTCTCTTTTTCTAATAATCATAGCAAATATCTCTTTTTCACTTAATAATTTCTTAAATATTCATCCTTAGCAAGCCCTGATGAGGGAACAATAAAGTTCCGAAACGTTGGCGAACTAAGAAACTTTTTTAATGAAATGACCAACACCCATAAACCATTCCTAGAACATACTTATTCTATACTGCGTATGCAGTAGCGAGAAAATAAAAATTGTATGCATCAGTTTACAAAGCATTTTATTTTGAAAAAGTCAATGAATAATTGCGTTCGCATTGTATCGTATTTGTGGTTGCATGACATGACCAGTTTTTTTGACATGAGATGCTACTGCACCTTTATCTGGCATTACTTCTTTCTTATTTGTTTAGAATTAAGTAAAAAAAATATTTCGGTAGGAAATTAATACGTAATTAGTGCACTATTTTAGAGATTTTTTTAACCTTTCCAAATGGGGTTACTAGGTGTAAGTGAAATATATTCTACTTTTGCACTTGTTTTTAATATTTCATAATGTAGTAATGTACATCACGGTACAAAATAAGTACATAATTATGGCATTATTACAATTTTAAATTTTTAGCAATCGCAGTGTCAGGTTTACGTGAAGTTGCCTACCCCTATTTTTTCAGGACGTTTTTTCATTTTTTATAATGTAGTACAATTTTTTATTGCGGTATGAAATTAGTACTTACAGTAATTGGTAAAAATATTTTAGAATATTTGAGTTTGAATTTCAGAGAAGTGCGGGTACCAACTTGACAAATGTTCCTGGCATTGAATTCTAAGTACCGAAAGAGGACTGGATGTTCCTATAGAGAAGAATGAACTTTCAAATAATGGAGACGCTTGTGCTTAGCAAATGGCAACTAAGGAATGTAAAATATATTAAGAGCTTCCAGGAAATTCCAAAACATGGGGGCGTTAGCCCACCCTCTCCCTCCGTCTTTCCGGCTGTGGCCTTCTTGTGGGTTTTTCCGAGCATTCCATCCGCCAGTGAGTTAAACGCAAGCCTTGTCTATTTTCGCCAGGGCAGGTGTCACTAAAGCTTTGTAAATGACATCCGTCTCGAAGGGCCGGGCGTTAAGATTTACCTTTCAAATTCGAATTTGCAGTAATGCTACCTAATCTATATCTATATCTATCTTATATATATATATATATATATATATATATATATATATATATATATATATTGTAACCACTTGTCGCCGGTCACATTTATAACCAACGGAAAATGGAAGCAATAATACCCGACATTAGGCCCTACACGTAGTTTCTACAGTGGCGAAGAGATGGCGTAAGTCAGAGAAGGATTTCTGAACGCACTCAGACCGTAGCCAATCAGGAAATTTTCGTGGAAATACGGACGTGGCGTGAACTTGCGTCAAAAGAGCTCGCTCTCTTTCTGGTTCGAGACGTCGAGGAGAACGGTTGCCTACGAGTGCGCCACATAGTCGACGAGGGACACGCGAAGATTGCGGAACACAAAAGCTTTAATAAAAGGTAATTGACTGAGCACTTTTCATGGATTTACGTACTGTGAATATCGTGAAATTACATGGAATTAGTAAATGAATATTAAACAAGAATGCAATGAATGAAAGAACGATGGCGGTAATAGATCGAAATGAATCTGTAAAACCACGTTGCTGCATTCTTGTTGCTAGAAAAGAGGACTATTGTAACATAGGACATGTTTCTTCTTTGTTACAGCTTTCATATTTTTCATATATTTCATACTTTATACATATTCTTTATTCTTATTTTTGGGAATTTCACTTTGGAAATCCTATGATGGAATTTTGAGAGTTATGAGAAAGACGGATTATCCAACAACT
>BLKR01005694.1:0-74347 GCA_011170035.1 Teleogryllus occipitalis | reverse complement strand
AGAGCGGGCGCCCGGCCTGTGGACGGGGGAGGGGGATTCTTGATGCCTCCCGCGCACTGGGTACAAAGAGAAAATTCCTTTCCAGGAACGTGCCTCTGGTATACTGTGAATGTTCAATTGTTTGAGAGGTTGTTTTGAAAAATGCGCCAGAAAGTTTAAACTGGGAATGAAATAAATTGTTATAAAATATAGGATTTTAAAATATAGTAAGAAACAAGTTAACAGGGAATGGATTTCTTGGTGGTGTTCGAATTTCGAGTATTGGAATAAATGGCGTTGTCTTTTCCAGCATCTTTTATAATTGAGCTAGTTTGGACGGTAAGACTCGATTTGTAATTCTATTGCTTATAAGGACGATTCCTTCATCCGTTCCACTCATTTGCATTGACCTTACGTTCGCATCTAGCCATTGCTGTCCTGTGCTTAGCGGGGAACTTATTGCATGGCCTCGGGGCCCTGAAACAGTGTTTGAGATTGTTTACTTTATTTGCTGGGGCGCGGCAACCACCATAATATAGTATCGTAAGTGTAGTGCACGTAAAATCCCAGGGTGGCGGTCTACCCCTGGTGCATAGATCCGGCGCCGACCTACCGTCGGCTAGTGGGGTTTCCCCCAAACCAGGACTCTCCCACCAGCGGGGCACCGCCCCAGCCGGGACAAGCTCTAAGCTCCCGACCGGTCACCCGGAATATGTGGTGGTGTAGTGCATGTTAGTGTGTGTGTGTGTGTAAGGGGAGACGAGAGGACAAGGAAGAGGAAGGAAAGATCGCGCGCGGTTCGTGGCCCGTGTTTTAGAGTACTGCTCTGGCATTCACCTAGTGTTGATCGCAGAAACCACGGAAAATACTAATCAGAGTAGACGGCCACTAGAATTCTCCTCGAGACAGAGTGTGCTGTGTGGTTGGTGTGGGAATGTGGGGGCGTGTGGTGGGAGGCGCGCCGCCTGAGTGGTTGTGGGATGCGCGCGCAGTGTGTGCGTGAGTGCGCGTGCGCGGATGTGGGGGCGGAGGGGTGGGGGGGCGGAGTGGCGTCCGCGCGTGACCTTCGGCCGAACAAAGAACACGCGCTGAGCGGCGCGGCACGAAGAGGTTCGAGGGGCGGCCGGCCCGGTGGCCTTGCAGCGCGCGCAGATGCCCCCCCGCTTGCCCCTCGCCCATCCCCAACGCAAATCGCCCATCGCCCCCTCCCCGCTCCCCAACGCCCATCGCCATCGACCAACGCCCCCGCGCCTCTCCCCAATGCCCATCGCCCATCGCCATTCGCTCTTCACTCCTCGCCTCTCCAGAACGCTCATCGCCCATCGCCCATCGCCCCCTCGCCTCACCCCTACGCTCATCGCCCATCGCCACCTCGCCCATAACTCATCGCCACTCGCCCATCGCCGCATACCCCTCCCCCTGCCCGTTATCCCCGACCATCCCCCGCGATCTTCACCTTTATCCTCCTATCCACAGTAACCTGAAAAATGGGGGTTTCGTGATTTGAATACATTAAAAAATTGGAGCTGGATACATCTTCATTCATTTCAACAATATTTGTAATTTTAAGTTAATTATGTAAGATGAAAAATATTGGGTGGATTTTCCATCAACCTCCCCTCCTCGTTGCAACGATTATAAGGGCAACCCCTCCCTCCTTAAAACCGAACGTAGTATTAGAATATCCTCATAGTTACGAGTTAGTTCTGAACAATTAGGTACTACATAACGTGTTGTTGCCTTAGTTTTCGGATGGCCGTCTGAAAATGCACAGCAGCACGTCACTCGTTGCCCCACGTGCGTGTGTTCTCGCTGTCGTCGCCGCGTCCTCGAGCGGACTGGAAAGGAGTCATTCCACGATTATTGCAGTCCTGTTGCGTTGTCCTTGCCGTGGCGTGGGGTCCGCCTGGCGAAGTGCGACGTCCGTCTGCCCTTGGGTTGTCGCGGCTGCCTTTTGGTGACCCACTCGCTTGCGACACGCGGTCCGCCATCGCTGCCAGGGTTTTGCTGGCCAAGACTTGCGTTGAGGTTTCCGGGTGCGCCAACCGTTATGATCTGTGGAGACCGGGAAAATATGTTGAGTGAAACGTCAAAATATGTACGTAAATGTGCAATGAAAACAGTAAGAATAGGTTGTAAATCTGTAAAATCGGATATGTAATATTAATAGACTCTAATTATAAAACACATTTACACAATACGAAATTACATTTATAACACCCATCATTTTTGCAGATATTTCTCCCAGCAGGGCACTGCCCCACACGGAACAAGCTTGAAACTCGCGACTGTTCTCTGGATAGTGCATGTGCAGTCAGCGATTGACTTTGCCCTAGCCAGCTAGCGTATTCATTGTGAAATGCCGGACTTGGATCGTGCAGGCGCCTACTTCGTCAGCATTTGATTTGCACCCCAAGGACTGCCTTTTGGTACTGTAAAACTTGTTTACCATTAATCGCCGAGCCTTTCTTATAGAAACACGGACACTTGTATTTATGTATAATTTTTGTTTATTTATTTATGTGTTACACACGATGTAGAATGTCAATCTTCAATCTGTCGTTACTTGTAAGGGCCGTTATACTTTTCCTTTCCATACACACGATGTAGAGTGTCAATCGTCAATCTGCCGTTACTTGTAAGGGCCATTATCATACTTTTCCTTTCCATCCTATCTGAAAACCTAAAGAGTTGCGTTTCCTGCGCGTGCCCGAGTTACATATGAATGATCAGGTTCTATATTCGCATTGGGGCACTGTGACAATAACCCACGGAAGGTCGAGCCGCAGGGCTGTCCAAATTATTCTCAACTACCTGCACTAGCATGTTATGTAATCCTCATTCAACTGAACTCTATTGAAAATGGTAGTTAACAAGAAAGAACAATGACCAAAAAAATTAAGTCACAGTAAAAAACAGTTTTAAAACAGTGTTATTATTAGTGTAAAAAATCTTGCTTCTGAACTAAAGCTATCTTTAACCTGGGGTTTTGGACAAGTTCTCAGATTTTGCGGAACAAATCCCAGAGAACCTTCCCGATGTGCTGTGTTCTTACCAACTATATTTGGTTGATCTCTATTTCAAATTATTCCGTTTAAGAAGTTTCTCTGTCTCCTTGATTACACTTTCGGCTGGTGTAGAAATATCTGGTGGAAGTAGACGAGATGTTCTCCAAATCCTAAATACTGAAACAATATCTGATGTGTTTGCCCCTACCAACTCTATGCGACCGGTAGATAGAGAGATAATACTTTCATCTTTTTTTAAAATTTATTTCTTCCCGTTCGATTTTCGTCTTTCAGGGATTTTGATGGGTACAATGTTACATATAATGAATTTACTTGGCCATTCTCAGGTAAATGTGGGTCTCGGTATAACCCTTCACAATTTTTAAAATTTCATAATACTTGGAGAATGAACATGATACGGTTTCTATTGATGTTGAATTTGATGTGCCAGATCGTTATATTTCCGTGTTTTTTAATGATTATTAGAGATTATTTTTTAATACAATCCGAAATTCATTGTTAAAAGCATTAGTACATTTGTTACTCGAAGTTGACTTGGAACCCGGGTCATCCGGTTTACGCCTAGTTGGTCTCGTCACTAAACTTCCCAGACGACAAATTTTTGGAAGGTTTCTTTTTAGGTCTGCTTTATTGTGCGTTTTTTATACTCTGTTGGTGCCAACTATTATTATTATTATTATTATTATTATTATTATTATTATTAAATTAGATATTCAGTTACTTCGTTATTTCAAATTATGCCGGTTTTTGTCCCGGTCAGTGTCAGGAGCTCCTAAATATGGACGTTCTGTAGCATCAATAATTTCGAAATTGTTTAATAAAAATATAATTTGAAATATGCAAAATACTGTAAATTTCCTAGTTAATTCGCTAGACTGTCTATTTTGAAATTTTCATGTAAGAGGATGGCCCACGATTAAAGATTTATTGTTTTTTTTTTCAGATGTGTAAATATTTTATTGATTTTCTTAATTATTTATTGATATAAATAATGATACTGTAAACTGGAACAGCATTTCATTAACCGTATTGGGAACGTTATTCGAAACGTTATGATGCCGTGCTATTAGCCGAGTTAGTTCGTTATGTTGAAGTTGTGTATTAGACAAGATAGTTAGAAACTCCCTGTGACCGTAAATGTTGAATGGTAGGGATCGCCGCATGACAAAACGCTTCTCCGTCTGCTGAAAGGCGGTGAGTGAGGGGGAGAGATAGTTGAAGTGTCCCTGGCCCTTGCCCCTACCAGGAAGCGTTGTGGCTCGCCTCCCCCCCTCCCCCTTCGTCAGCTGTGTCCCTTCAAAGGGCTCCCTGGTGTAGTACGCTCCCCTCCCGCCTTCCGAACTCCACCCGCCCCCTCGGCGTGTGGGGCGGCCAGCTGCTCGGGCGGCGGCAGCTGGCACGGAGCGCGTGCACGTGGCGACAAAAGCGCCGTCGCCCGCGCTGCGATCGTTTTCCCGCCAAAAGACGCGGTGGCGACGGGGGCGGAGCGGGAGGGGAGGGGAGGGGAGCTTCAACTGCGGTGGTTAGGCGGGTTTTGCACGGCGAAGCGTTTGCTTCAGCTGGGAAGCTTATGCTTGCTGTTAGACCTGAAATGTGCATGCAAGTATGACACAAAAATGTAGAAATATGCACAGAAATGGTTAAGATATGCAGTGTTTGGTTAAGAACTAATAGTTTATGCAATTAGTTTATAATATTAAGCTTTATTGCATGAGTACATGGTATAAAAACGAGTGACGTTAGGAGCGAGTTTTCGAATTTCTACGAATGCAATAAAGCAACATTACAAACGAGTTGCTTACGCTGTTAATTTTTTATAAGATTATTATAAATTTATAAGAGAATCAAACTTAATTTTACGAAACAACTCTTGTGACGTCACGTGTATTTGGCATGTGCAAAAAAATGGTAGTTGGCTGATACGTTACCTCTACCTCCCCACCATTATCGCGCTACGATTAGCTGAATGTGTGACGACACAATCATTCGTGCTTTAAAATCTAATACGTCATCATTTGTGCCGTAAAATGCCCGATTATGAACGATTTCTTGAAAGAGATAAGGTCGTTTATAATGCTGGTGTACAAAAAACGGTTTTACAATGTCTTTTTGCGACTTAAAAAAACCGGAATACGCAAGGAAGGTAGACTGTCTTTCAGTGGTGGGAGGGGGGGTTGGGAAAGAGGATGTCTTGCCGCGAAGAGTCAATCTGATGACGCCGAAAGAAAATGTGCGGTGTCAAGTCACGGCGATAAACCGATGACTACAGATAATACTTCGGTTGCGTTGCCCGTCAGTAGTCTGAAACTCATTGTACTAACATATTTCATAAGCTCATGCTTTGCATTAATATTTCAGTATTTTTTTAGGCAAATTATGAAAAATTAAAAAAATATTCATTATTATGCCAAAAAGGTCTACATATGCAAAATATACATTACGTGCAAAACATTTCTGACTTTATATTCAATATTTTGCCGTGAGATGCACATTTTTTAACTTTCAGGAATATATGAGGAACTAACAAAACCATCCAGTTGCGTGAACTTTCCAGCTATAGTTATAGAAAAGGACAATTTCGATTTTTTGCGCATGCGCAGTTCGAATTTTGCATTACTTTTGTGCGTATGCACAGAAGATCGAGATAGCACTCGATTGCTCTACGCTATGCTGTGCAACGACTCCCTATTTTAAATAGCGGACCCGGTAATGTTTTGCTATTGCTGACCATTAACTACGATTCCGGTTCAAAATCAATTGAAAGACTTGGGACAATAACAAGATAAGTTATGCAAGCCTGTTGGTTTCATGAATGTTCATATCTCAATGAAAGAGTCGTTTACCTAGTTACTATTTGTATCTTGTTTGTAATTATGAACGCTTGTGGCAATAACAAGATTAGATACACTTGGGCCCTCCTGACACGAATTTGTCCAAATATTTCTCATCCGGAACAGAAAGTTCGGTAATTTAAAATAAAGAAATAGTAAGGAACGTCTTCTTTCGGAAAAACTTCCCCGTTTGTTCTGAACACTTCACATTACTTCTCGAAACCTGAACACAGTATAACAAGTTACGAATCTATGAATAGAAGTCGAAATCATTTCCCTTTATTCCGGTTCCAGGAATCTACTTAATGAATTTTATCGGTTTGGGTTTCTCTCTCACTAATCGAACCATTTCGGTTGAATGCGTTCTTTAATAGTTTATCATTTGCATCCGCGCCTGTATCGAGTTCGTAGGCTGACCGCTCTGATGCATGACCTTCCCTGAACCATTCCAGGTGAATGTTGGTGTAAGGGATGTCGATAAGACAAAAAAGAGGAAGGATAGATCGCGCACAGTCCGTGGCCCATTTGCTAGGGTACTGCTCCGGCAATCGCCGTGTGTTGATCGGAGATACCACGGAAAACTACCGTTCAGAGCAGCCGGTCTCTAGAATTCTCCTCCAGACAGCGAATGAATTCGAACTAGCTGAAAAGCTAGTGTCGAAAATCCTGCCGCCGTCAGGAGTGGAACCTAGGACATAAGTTGAGGCATCTCCCGGTATTCCCGTAAGCGTAGTGCATGTTTTTCCTCGAGAGACGGCGGTGATCTTCCCCCGCTGGAAGGCGAGATCCGGCGCCGACCTACCGTCGGCTAGCGGAGTTTCCTCCTAACCAGGACTCTCCCACCAACGGGGCACCGCCCCAGCCGGGACAAGCTCTAAGCTCCCGACCGGTCTCCCGGGATATGTGGTAGTGTAGTGCATGTTAGTGTAAGTGCGTGTGTAAGGGGAGAGGATAGGACAAGGAAGAGGAAGGAAAGATCACGCGCGGTCCGTGGCCCGTTTGGTAGGGCACTGCTCCGGCATTCGCCTGGTGTTGATCGGAGAAACCACGGCAAACTCCCGATCAGAGCAGCCGGCCGCTAGAATTCTCCTCCAGACAGCCGCCGAATTCGAAGGCAGGAGTAGTCAATACACATCCGCCTACTCCTCCGTGCCACTATCCGGTTCGACGCCGGCCGGCCGCTTTCGAAACCGCCCGGGCGCCGCGTGTCGCGGCTGAGGTGTTGTGTAGTGTCGCTGGTCGCGGCATAGAGGTCACGCCCCCTTCCCCCTCCCCCCCTCCCCCCGCGCCGGTGACAAAGGCCGCGCGCGGTGCGGAGGTGGAGGGCAGGGGTGGGGAGGTGGCTCTGGTGTGTTGCGCGATCGTCTGCTATTCATGGGTCGCCAGCTGCGGGGGGGGGGCGGACTTTGAGATTCCCTGCCCGTGTGGAGGCTTCAGCTCAAAGGAGCTAGCTCCCCCTGGCGTTCCCGCTTTCATTAATCTCGCGCGGGCGGGCCCTGTCCGGGACGCGTCGTGCATTCGCGGGGCCGCGAGCTCTGGACCGGGCGGAAGATTGAGCTTCCTGGTGCGGATTATTTTCCACGTCTGTGTGGGAGACGTGTCATTGAAATATTCACATAAAATAAAACTTTCCTACGTATTTTATTTTGTATTTACGCTTCATTTATAAAGGTCGCATTAACATCGCGATCTTTATCGAACGCTTATGATACATTAATTACTGTAGTTATTTATTACATAATATCCTATGTACAGTGACTTCACCGTAGTACACTTGTAATACCTGCCTTCAAGGCGCGGGATACGAGCCGCTTCCAGATACTGCAGAATCGGCCCTAAAGGAAGCCAAGGTCCTCACAGCGCTTCTTGCATCGCCTTCACCATTTGAATGGTCTCACTGACAGTCACCCAGCTCTCATCGTTCACACGTCCTAATAACCACCATCATCCGTATTGCGGACGGCAGCCGGAAACTACCACTGGGTCGGTTCACTGGAAATGGGGCTTCAGAATCTCCTCCCTCGCGTACTTGGAGTTACAGTTGACTGCAGCGCCTTTAATACCATTTTATTGCACGAGTTGATTTGATAATGATTTCGGGAAATATGTGTGAATGTTTTGCCTGAAAGTCTTGCTTTGCAATAAATAAGTAAGTGATTTGTATGCCCCAGTGAATGTCCTCGCTAATTGTTCGTTTCTTGTTTTGCAGGTGAGTTGCTGAAAAGTTCCCCGGAGGTCTGAATTAGAATGCTCTTGAGCGGTGAGTGCAAGCCCACAAGAATTCGCTTTAATTTTTTAACAAACATGCACAATTTCATCTCAACCATTGACAAATATTGAAAACGAGATTCCGCTTTTGTTGTGTTGCCTCCCGACACATGTGATAGTGTTGTGCATGGAAGTGACGTGTGTTTGGGAGGTGGTCAGAACGGGGAAGAGGGGGGGAAACCTTGCGCGCGCGGTCCGTGGCCCGTTTGTTAGGGAACTGCTCCGGCATTCGCTTGGTATTGATCCGGAGAAACCACGGAAAACTACCGATCAGAGCAGTCTGCCTCCAGAATTCTCCTCCAGACAGCGACAGAACTCGACGTAGCTATTTGGTTCGTATCGAAAATCCTGCTACCGTCGGGACTCGAACCCTATCCCGGTCATAGTTGCTGAAAAGTCAGCGGCAATTTTGGCTCTGAGTTACATCAGCCGGTTGGGTCATTGACTGTGAAATATCAGTGTACAGTTCTATATAAAGATTACGTTGTATAGTCAAGTAGGCTACATATAGATCACATTTAGAAAACATGCGTATACGTCATGTTATGGTAAGCGACACAACTGTGTGCCCATATTTACGTATCTCATTGCATCCCGCTGTTAACGTTTCCTAAGCCCTGTTCCTGTCTCTCCAAAAATGCATATACCGATTGCATCCCGTTTTTTTCTGGTAGCAAATCTGAAGAACGCGGTTATCAGTACTTTTATGACCGCTCTATGCCCAAATGTTCCCTTTAAGGTTCGTGTTGTCTTTTATTGTACTCGACAGACAGAGTTAGAAAAGCTTGTTCTTTTGGAATTAAACTGTATTGAATAGCATAATTTATTGAAAATGATTGCAAACCATGGAGACCATGATCATCCCTAAAGAAAACATAAATTAAAATAATTATATTTTAGCTAGATAACATATACAGTTCCGATAATGCTGCTATATGCATCTGTTAGTTTATTTTCTCTCAAATGGGGGCGAGGACAAGTATTTGCGTTCCTCATGAATGGAAACGTGCTTTATTGTTCCTCATTTCCTTCTTCTGAAACACACTTCAGGATGCAACTTCTTAAGTACAGAGACATTACCGTAAGAAGGGACCGCTTTGACATCTATTGCTGTCCATGCATTCAGATCGTCAGTGATTTCGTTTACAAATAGCACATTTGAGAAAAGTCTTTCACACGCAATCTTCAGGATGAGATTTTCTTGAATATTCTATTACATGTTTGCTGGTTCGTCGCTTCTCGATTCTATCCCACCTGATCAGAACCTGTAGAATCTGCGACTGAATGTGAAATTTAACTAATTACTGGATAATCTACGCGAATGAATTACACGGGTGTACCGCTCTGCTCGGTAATGACGCTAAATAAGACTACTTTGTGTTGACAAGGGAATATATGTAGAACAAGTGAGGGAGGATAGGAGGGTATTGAAGAAAAATATATATTACAGGCTTAAAAATGGAAATGGAAAAATAGGGAAGAGGGTGGGGTTTAACATACGAGAGTTCTCACACGGGTACGCTAGTTAATTTTTTAAATATTTATTTATTCTTTTTTTCCCTCGCGAATAGGCCATCTTGGACCACGCAGGACATGCAGTTGCACGGGCTCAGTATCATTTTATCACGTTGCAAGTCTTGCATGTAGTAACTAATCAGGGGGATCAGCATTAGGCTGAATCCGATTTTTGTACCTCAGAGTTGTTAGTCCTGGGGGGATGGAAGATGAAATTATAATAATGAAGGATGAATGGACGGCACACACAAACAGACATACTCAAACCCATCCATGCCCGAGGCGGGACTCGAACCCGCGACGCCTGTCCGAGATCGCCACGGCACTTCCCGTAGCGATCTCGGTTATCCGGACTGGCATTATTATTATTATTATTATTATTATTATTATTATTATTATTATTATTATTATTGTTATTATTATTATTATTATTATTATTATTATTATTATTATTATTATTATTATTATTATTATTATTATTATTATTATTATTATTATTATTATTATTATTATTATTATTATTATTATTATTGTTATTATTATTATTATTATTATTATTATTATTATTACAAATACGATATTAATAAAGATTCAGCATTGAACACATCATTAACAAAACATAGAACGGAACTCAACCACTCTATTGGTTTCGATAAAGTCAAAATTTTACATCACGAAAAGCTAACTTTTAAAAGACAAATTGCAGAAATGGTGTATATTATGTTAAATGATACTATGAATACAAAAAATGACATTCTGAAACTTCATCAAATTTATAAATCATTAATAACAAACAGACATCCATAATTGTTTTTTGCCGCTGTTCACTTGCACATCCATTCCTTGATATATCTCATTTGTGTTGCTTACTTATGAATGTTTTAGCCACTAAATTAGACGACGCCTTCTGCATATTATTAAAAAGGCTTTACATGAGAATGTTGTTAAACATTTCTTCAATATGTATATTTAATTTATTCCTTTGTTTTTCACTACAAAAAATGTAATGTTTATTATCAACCGTTTGTCAAATGCTTTTGACAAGGCACATGCCAAATGTGCGAAACGTTAAGCAGCAATAAATGTCTATGAATTATACATCTTAATTCCTGGTATCATCGTATCATCGTAGATTGATCCTATTTGGTCCAATAAATTTGAAAAAGAACCATATTTCTACACATTCTCAATATTATTAAACCTGTAAAATTTCTAGCCGACCTGGATGGCCGAGGTGGCTAAGAGCGAGTACCGACTCAGCGCTTCGGTCCGAAGGGTCGCGGGTTCGAGTCCCGCCTTGGGCATGGCTGTTTGTCCCTTGACTTTGTGTGTGTGTGTTGTCGCGGAGGGCCTCGCGTTCTGCTGACCCCAGATCAGAGGAGCCCGCATGTTTGTCTAGTGTATGGTCGAATATGCGTCCCTTCGGGACGTAAAGGGCAACCGGCTGTCGGCTGGATACAAGCCCTAGGAAAAAAAAATTTCTATCATACTTTTCTGAGCTACAAGTATCCTTTGCTTACCCGCCTGGAAACTGCCCCGCTGTGCAGAAACGGTTGCCCAGGATAAACTAGTAGGTCGAGCTCATTTGTGTCACACCGAAGGTCAAAGCTGAGCGCGGCGTTCACTTAAGAATGAAACTACATGTGCATGTTATACAATTGTATATTTTTCATTTATAATTTTTTATTTAGTTTACATAGCACAGTATAAAATTGTTCTCTCTATATTTGTTGCATGTATTATAACATTTATTTTTACAGTAAATCCGCGTTAGCACGAACTCGCTTAACACGAATTTCGCCGTAAAACGGACAAAACTTTGGTCCCGGTCCAAGAGATTACGGTAATACGGACATTTATAATATTCGGATAGCACGAATTTTTATAACACGTATTGTGATTATTTCGATCCTTTGGAATACCTGTTAATGAGATTTTACTGTATTATATAATTTTAAAAATATTTTCTACCACATTTCTGTGAGTTCATCCCATAGTGCGTGGTGTCCTTCCAGTAGACGTGTCGAGATCATATAGGGCTCGAGTCCCCTGTCTCCGACCGAGCGACGCGCATTCTAGCGGTCACCCGGGCGGTGGCACGTGAGTGGACGGGGGCGGAGGGGGGTGGGGGCGACGCGGTCCGCACAGCGGTGGTCGTCGGGCAGCTGGGAAACCAATTTTTCTCGTGCTGGCAATTGTTTTCGGAGGTAGGACGCAACCCCCGGGAGCGGTGGCGGCGCCCCTGGTGGCGAGACCGGCAACTTCCCGGCTCGTATTTCAAAGCTGCCCGATGGCTGGGGATTTTCGCAGGCGAGCTCGGGCTTGGCGGCGTGGTCACCACTTGCTGTTGCTATGAGGTGCGTGCTGCGGTTGGGGCACCGGCAGCGTGTGATTCATTGATTGGTTGATTTTTTCGTGTTTCCGGGCGCGTCAACTGCTTCGGTCATTAGTCCCATTAGTGTAGTGCATGTTTTTTCCTCGGGAGATGGCGGTGATCTTCCCCCGCTGGATGGCGAGATCCGGTTCCGACCTACCGTCAGCTAGTGGGGTTTCCCCCTAACCAGGACTCTCCCACCAACGGGGCACCGCCCCAGCCGGGAGAAGCTCTAAGCTCCCGACCGAACTCCCGGAATATGTGGTAGTGTAGTGCATGTTAGTGTAAGTGTGTGTGTGTAAGGGGAGAGGATAGGACAAGGAAGAGGAAGGACAGATCGCGCGCGGTCCGGGTAACGAGTGTTTCTCAGGAAGTGTTTATTAATTTACGTTGTAATCTCAAATATCGAACATCTTTTTTTGTCAGGTGGGTGGGGCTCCTTTGGCAGACACTACATTTCATTGGAATTTTAAGAGCTTAGTAAACGAAAATTAACAAATCTAGAGCCTGATAAATCTGTAGTGCCTTCAGAACTAGTCCATTAGTCAAGTATGTGAAGCTTACTTACTGTCCCTACAAAAACACAGAAAAAAATCCACTAATAGATACATAACTAAAGTGGAAATATCAACACAAACCCAATCCACCAAGTTATTCAAGATACTTGAAACTGTAACATGTTCATATACTTCAAGAATAAACATCTAAATCTCCTGACTGTGGCAGCTATTCTGAAAGAAAGTAAATAATTCTGACTCTAAAAGTAGTGAAAATCCCTGAAAATGCGACGTGGATAACACCGACGCGGACGTAACAACACCGAAATCGTTCGAATAAAAAAAATGCATCTTGAATGCAGATAGCACAGAGCGATTAAATTCCAACCCCTCAAGACTTTCTAAAAGTAACAAAAGAAGTTCAGAGAATTGGACTCCAAATATGTAACGATCTCAGTAATTCCAAATTAAACGATTCGACGTCTGGTTGATCAGAATCCAGGGATCACTTTTTAAAAAAATAGGTAAGTCTGTTCTAATGAGATGTAGAATACGTCATACTGATTTAGCACACTCCTCATTTACAAAGGAGATCCACGTATATGTGACAAATGTAAAAAATGTATACATTTGTTCATATTTATGAGTTTACGAAGTATGCAAGCTTGAGAAATAAATTGTAAATACCAGATACCTCACAAGAAATATTAGGAGATAAAGGATTGTGCGACAGCTTCATTGTGTATTGATAACGATAAATCTTTTTAACAGAGTATACAATTGTTAAATGTAACGTAACATTTATTCAATTATTCGATGCTGCTATCATTTTTTGTTTTTTGAATTTGTCATTGCCTGTAGTACTTGCTCTAATGTACACTTGTCTAAAGCAACACGCCGTGTGTTTTTGTTATTGAAAGTGATGTAAAATGTGAACATTTTTCAGTTTTTTGTTAATTACTTTGATGTCGCAATTAACCAAGAGCTATTAATCCGATCATTTTCTTTTAAATAAAATAAATTGCTAACTGGGAACGAAGCATTAAATCGACAATGAGCGTTTAGAATAATGGAACAGCAGAAGAAAAGAAGCTTCAAAATGGGGAATGTAAATATATTTGGGTTACAAGGAATAAAAGATAAATTACAATCAAAATATGTGGCACATACAACTTTATTTAAACGTGACATATAAGTTTCTTGGTAAATAATATAACTATGAAAACACAAATTACGTATTTCATGAAAAATATTTTCAGTAAGAACGACAGAACAAATACTGCTGTGACCGGATGTCCAACTGACAATACCAGTACGACAGGCTTATTCACCAAACCAGCTTCATTGTCCCTTTCAGATTTCACTTTCTCTTTCGAAATGCGGATCTTCTGAGAATCGTTAGTGAAGCCAGATTTATTTCTACGAAATAACAGTGCCAGATAGAACTCAACGGTTAATTATCTCCCTGGATTTCCCACTCCACTCCAACAATTCCCAGAATCATGTCCTTTGTTATGAATGTTACAAAATTCGCTCAAACTACGGTTTATCTGCTTGATAATAATCTGGTTAATGATATACGAACAGTTCTGTTTTCATTTGATTTAAACTACGTGTTGAATTATGAATTGAATTAAGTGAAGAACTTACAGTTAATATATCTATAGTACAAGAACACACTTATAGTCTATTATAGTATATTGAAAAAATGCAACTAAATTAAAATAGTTGACTCTCAGTTGACTCCTTGGAAGATTTATGTTACAATAGTCAACTTGAATATCCTTTTGTGACTGACCAGTGAACATATAATTTATTTCGCAATTCATTGGTTTTGAAATAATATAAAAAGTCAATCATAACAAAAACAAAAAATAAATTCTATATAATGTTTTTTCGGCAAATGATTTAAATCATTTGTAGAAGAACGAATACAGCGTGAACCATGTAAAGAATGTATGGTTTCACACAGAATTTACAGGAACATTGCTCTGCCCTAGAAGTACGTATTGTACAACTCCATCCTGTCGTTCAGCCTGAACTGGAGTAATAGGGAATTGACCTCGAGTACTTTGCACTAGGTCTGAGGAATAATTATTTTGCTCGGGCTGTAACGAAACTAAAGGGACATTTCCACTACTTGGTTGAATTGGTACGAAAGGCAAACCATTTGGATGGGGAAGAGAACTCACTGACGGATCATTTGGTAGAATTTGTACCGTGTTTGCTGGAAAGTTACCATTCACATTTTGTTGCGGAAGCTGGGGAATTATTACATTTTCTGGATGTACTGGAAGACCTGCATTAGCCGATGGTATGGGAGCAGCAGGAACATTAGCTATCGGTGAGGGAACTGGACCTCCAAGAACATGATCTTGGCCTTGTCCTAATAACTGAGGTACGACGGAAGTTTGCGGTGGAGTTGATTGGGGTTCTCCAAGCAAAACGTTCTGTTGAGGTACATCTCCAGCCCCAGGTACTCGAAAGATCGTAGGAAATGCTCCGACACCGGAATTTGCCACCACCTGGGAATTAGGAACTGCAGAAGAAACCAGTTGTGGCTGCTCAACAATCTGTTGAGTAACGACCTGATTCCCAAGGGGAGGGGCACTCTGCCCAGGAGGGTTGGAAACTGAGATCGGTTGAGGTTGCTCAATAATCTGTTGAATAATGGCCTGATTACCAAGGGATGGCGCACTCTGTTCAGGAATAGTGGAAGCTGTGATCTGTTGTGGTTGCTCGACAATCTGAGTAAAAGCCTGATTCCCAATTGCAGAGACATTCTGTTCAGAGGGGTTCGAAATTGGGATCTGTGCGGGCTGCTCAACAACCTGCTGAGAAGCGATTTGCTCTCCAATGGTAGAAGAGACAGTCTGTTCAGCAAAGTTGGAAGCCGTAAGGACTCCTGGAATCTGAGCATTTGATACTGTTTCGAAATTGCCCTGATTTTGCAGAATTGCAGGACTAGGAGGTTCGTTTATTGTTTTTAATGTACTATCGGGATCTCCGTCGGTCAGCTGCTGTTCAGGTACAGCCACGACGGGAGCTAGAAGTTCTGAGGATGGAGTCTGGACAATAACGCTTAATGGTTTCTGCGTAGTACCGATATCTAACGGGGCAGCCACAGGTTGTGAAGTTCCTAACTGAGCAATTAACTGATCCTGATTCACCTGCACGGCTTCACCATTAGTAGCGGTTGGGGTAGATATTTCAACATTACCAATAACAGAAGGAATAGTAACCGCCTGAATATTTGAAGGCGGTGAAATAGCAGGTGAAATGGGGCATGGAGGATTGACGCAAGGTTGTGGGTCAACCAAATGTTGCTGTGAAATTTCAGGTGCCACAACGGAAGCTGTGGAGTCTGATGACGTTGGACTCGCCGCTACAGGAAAAGGTGTTGAGGTCACAGGGCTTATTACGATTTGTGAAGGTGTCGAGGTTTCATGACTTTCCACTGCAGGTAATGGCGTTGAAGTTGCGGGAGTAACTTCAACTGGGAAAGATGTTGATACTCCAGGACTCAGAACAGTTGGAAAAGCTGACGGAGGAGAGACAGCGGAGACTGGTGTTGACGCCTCAGGACTTAAGGCAACAGGTGATGGTGTTGAGATAGCAGGGCCGCCTGTAATTGGAATAGATGCGGATGTTCCAGGGTTCAGTTCAATCGGGAGAGTAGACGGAGAAGGAGAGGTCGGTTGCTGTGGTGGAACTGACGAACTATCCAATGATACAAGCTGTTGATCAAACAACGGGGTAGTTCCTGTATCAGGAAGCGTGTTTGCGAAGCGGCACAGTCCATTTTCTCGAACATTCGGTAATTCAAAAGGCGACGTATTCCCTTTCGTCTTGCACCGGCCGTATCCAAAAGCATTTACGACGAGCTCCTCCAGATCTGTGGAAAAAATTGAAAAATGTCATATATTATCAATTGTTCAGATTGATTGATTTGATTTATTTAAAGTCGCATCAACTACATATGGTTATTAGCCACTACTTTTATAATTACACAGTCAGTACAAAATAACACAGTAACTCAGAATTATACATATATGGTTAAATACTGTTATAAACTTCAATTTCTCTTATAAAGCTAATGAATTTAATGCACTGTTCTTTGTTATTGAGGTCTTTAGGAGAACTTAAATTGTACTTATTTCTTGAACTTTCATATTTAGGGCATACAAACAAATGTTCTACTGAAAGAGAAACCTTGCATGAATTGCAGTTATCAGGATCAGTCCCGTTCAATAAGTGGCTGTGAGAAAATTTTGTGTGTCCTATTCTGCATCTTGTCAAGACAACCTGATCGTTTCTGCAGAAGCTGACCGTTGGATTATCATCTTCAAACTTTATAACTGATCTTAATTTGCACCCCTGTAAATATTTCCATTCATTAGTGTCAAGATCAGCTAATTTGTTCTTGACTCTCTTGAGATATTCTTGATAGCTTACTGGTATATCACTTCTAACTACGTTTCGCAATTGTTCAGACTTAATAATCTCAGGAGAAAAGAAGCAAATATTATTCATGTCTATGCATCCGTTTGCAATACCCTTTTTACGTGTTCGCGGTTGCCAAAACTGTGGCAATTCATTTTGGATCCGTTCTTAAACGGATTTAATTATTGTCTGCCTCTTTATTGTACTTTTTCCTTATAAGGAACTGCTACCAACCATTTTTAATATTACAAGTAAAAGAGCGATTTTTCAACATCGGGAAATGTCTGTCGGAAATGTGAGGGAAATGGGTGTCAAAGTCGTTGTTAAGAAACACAAAGTGGGTGTTGAAGGGTCTATGATTGATTGATTAATTGATTGATTGATGTTTCGTGGCGTATCAAATCTACGCTCTTTAATCCCATACGTTTAGTGCGTGTTATTTCTCGGGAGTTGGCAGAGTACTTCCCCGCGTTGTCTAAGTACGCTTTCCAAATTAGAACAGTAAAGTAGCAAAGTTTTATCTGGAATCATGAAAACATATGTTGAGTTCTGAGGATCGAGTCTGAAGTCTAATTCGGTTTCTTTGTCTGAGTATATTTTTCTGACAATTTGTTAGAAATACAAAATTATAAAATAGTACTTTTGGGGGGATTTTTAAACTTCGTTACTCTCGTCTCTTGAGATGCAATTCGTGATGAATTAGCCTGGGATAGGCGGATGGTGATTCAGAAGCGTTTCCAACTTGTTTTACAATAACACTAGTTTATTTCACTTTCAATATTTCAATAAACGTTACCATTTTATTATTTTTGATTTCGAGGACTGAGGTGTTGCAGTGAATTGGACATTATTTTTTCCCGAAAAATAATATTGTACATGGACTTTCACCTTCTGAGAACCGTGTGAGATATTTAAACACAATCATTAATTTTTATTTCCAGGAATGAGAGTAGATGCAATGGATTTGAAATTATTTTTTAAGTAAAACGAACATTGTGCGTACAGTTTCACCTTCTGAGAATCGTGTGAAGTTTTTAAACACAAACATTTGTTTTTGTATTTTCAGGACATAGAGTTGTTGCAGTGGATTTGAAATTATTTTTCCTGTAAAAAGAATATTCTACATTGACTGTCACCTTCTGAGAACCGTGTGGGGAATTTTTTTCTTATAAAACATGTCTAATACTAGTTTTTTACACTAGCAAAAACTGTTTAACTTCGTGTATGATGAGAGTTTGCACTTTTTATTAAAACTAGTGTTGCTAAAACAGCACGTACATTTTAGCTTTTGGTAATGGTTATGTAATACTATTTATACCACATATTCTCTTTAAATTAATATATCTCAGTCATAATTTGTTTGTAAAAGTCATTACAAATCGTACATTTGGTGCGAAAACTTAATATTTTCAAGCAAATATCAACAAAACGTTGACAATTATAACTCCTTTTCATACCGAAAACTCATGTCACAACAATGTGACATAATTTACAGAAATTCAGCTGCGAGTCGAGACGTGGAATGCCATTCTTGCATTCCAATCTGATATTCCCGGAAGGCAAACAATTTCTATATTTCAAATACGTTTTAAAGAATTTCTAAAAAATTGATTTGTAAACATAACAAATGCTCGAATGAAAGAAACGAACAACAGTTTTGAAACAATATACAAATTCTAACTTACTATCCAACAGTCTTCAATCTTCGTCAACATATTATATTTTGTTGTTGTGATTTCATAATATGTTGACGAAGATGACCTCTTTTATTTCTTCTCATACCTTCTTAAGACGAGAAAGTAAAATTAAATTGAAAATTCACATTCAGAAAATATTCGCTTATTGGTATTTCCTCAAATTGAAAATTGAAAAAATATATTGATGAAGTGTTAATGTTTTTAGGATTTGTTTGTATACGTGAAGTCGGTACAACATTACAATAGTATAAACAATATTTACATTATTGTATCAGTGTTTAAATTTGTGTTTCTGTTCCTAATCAGTATTTATCCAGTTTTGTTCTCTTTTGTTGTACTTCGTAGATCTGAAGATGAAATTATATATTTCAAAACGTCAGCATTCTTAATTTTTTTACTGTCGTATCTCTCTAAATCCCATGATCCGAATATATTCTGTGAAATACTAAAAAATTATCGTGATTTTTTTATTCCATACATTTTTTACATGTTTCTCTTTTTGCTGACAATGAGAAATATTTGACTTGATAGTTGCCCTTCCTAGTAAACTCTGAAGTATCAATAGCAAGATTGCAAAGTATGTGTGATCAATTTTGTATTTTTGCATCAAAGTACAAAACATTCAACAGTTTTATATTACAATTGTAGGCAGATATGATATGTATACCATTAATTTTGTGATGAAGATGGTATTGTTTAATTTTAATGACGTTTATTTGCTTTAAAACCAAATAATTGGAAGTGATTTTAATTCACTAACGCTAAGAAGTTAAAGTTTCCATTAAAGCACCATTTGACTTAAAAATCACTAAAATGTCTAATCGTAAAATTTGTGTAAAAAATGCATATGAACTGAAAAATTAATAAAAATAAATGATGGGGCATCAAAACACCCCACCTGGTCTTCAACGCTACTTTATTCACTCGGATCTCAAAACGTTAATTAACTCTCCTGGATGAAGGCTAGTTTCCCACTGTCCAGATTGATTGATTGATTGATTGTGATTCCGGGCGTGTCAACTACTATGGTCATTAGTCCCGTAAGTGTAGTGTGTTCTTTTGATCGGAATGTGGCGGTGGTCTTCCCCCGCTGGATAGCCAGATCCGGTGCCCAACCAACCATCAGCTAACGGGATTTTCCAAAACCAGGTATCTCCCACCAGCGGGGCACCGCCCCAACCGGGACAAGTTCTACATCTCCCGCCGGTCTCCAGGCATGTTGTGGTAGTGAAGTGCATGTTAGTGTGTGTGTGTGTGAAAGGGGTAAGGATAGGACAAGGAAGAGGAAGAAAAGTTCGCGTGCGGTCCGTAGCCCGTTAGTTAGAGTACTACTCCGGCATTCGCCTGATGTTGACCGAACAAACCATGAAAAACCACCGATCAGAGCAGCAAGCAGCACTCTCCCCCAGACAGCGACTGAATTCGACCTAGCTGACAAGCTAGTGTCAGCACTCGAACCTAGAACCTCCCGGTGAGAGGTGCTGCCCCACCGTCCAGGAGTTTAGTTACCTTGGCAGAGCAGTTTCGTGACGTCGTTCTTGGTCTGGCACTGGGGCTGCACCTTGAGGTTGGAGGCGTCCAACCACACGTGGCGCTCGTCGGCGCAACGGCGTGGGGCGCACGTGGCCTTGGTCGGCGGCCCCGGAACGAGCACCACCCACTCGCCCTCCGCGCACGGACCTCGCTCCAACGGCGTCACGCACTGGCCCTGGAACAAAGCTAGAGGGTGAGATCGTGTTTCACATAGGTCCTAGGCACAATTGTTTCGTTGGCCTTAGAAACGTTTTTTTCGTAGGTCTTAGAGAAAATAATAGGACTACATTAAACTGTTATTATTGGACCTTTTTTGGAATTTAAAAATAAACTTTAATTTAGAGGAATATAGATAATATTTATTAACACAACCAGTTCTACTTTAAATTTTCGACATGACGTTTTTACATGACGAATTTTTACATGACGTTTTGACTACACCTTATAGCCATCTTCAGACCTGGTTTGCAATTGTACATTTTAACAAATTATAGGCTATAATTTTTACTCCATTTTAAAATAAATATATGTTGACAGAAGCTTACCTTTTATAAAATAGAGTTGGAATGTTCAACTATACTAGAATATTAGGCTTGTTAATATTGTATATAATGTAAAATTTCTAGTATAGTTTATCTAGATATATCTATATATTATATAATTCTAGATAGTCTAGTGTAGTAATATATAAATTTTAGAAGTCATCAATTTTAAGATTAAACAACCAATACTTTTTTTATGTAAGTGTATTTTTAGTCCTGAAATATACTTTTAAAAAATTGATTTTTAATTTTGATTTTTAATTTTTTTCGTGCAGATTTACAAACGTACGTTCCTAATGAAATGTTGTATATATTGTAATGTATAAATTTTTGAAGTCATCATTTTTAAGATTAAAAAATCGATAATATTTTATGTAAGTGTAATTGTAGTCCTGAAATAAACTTTTAAAAAATTATCAGGAGGACCAGTTGCAGGCCCCTCATGTTCTTAGGCCGTAGGCATTCTGCCTAATGTGCCTACTGCTTAATCCGGCCCTAGGTGAGAGAGTGCATGCCCGTCCTGTCACAGTCACAGCTCTGCTTGACCCAGACTCTCTTTGTTATTAATCTTAAGTAATATTAACTAATTAGTGATTAATAAGACTTTTAGTTATCCCTTCTTTATTAACCCCAGTCTCGTCAAGCTCTCTTCATGATCCTATCTTAATTCAATCAGGACCTGCATGCTCCAAACCCTCCTGGCCGAACCCCAACTACATCTGGCCCGAACCGATGTCGATCTTACATGACTGGACCCCGCCAGACTTTCTTCGTGTCACCAACACAAAGCGGTGCGTACGATAATTGAACTCTCCGCGACCAGACTTGACCTTCATCTTTAACCATTACGTATCTGTTTTCTACCGACCTGCTCCTTATTCTCATCCAATTGAACTCACAAAGAACTTTTACCCCTCCAGGATTTGAATGGTATCAATCAGTTTTAGGTACCACAGTTCCAAAGCTTTGTAAAACTTCTCAATTACATACCTGTAAAATGTTATCAAGGGGATTTTTTTGTCTGGACTCCTAATTCTGTATTGACGTTGATCTCCACTGGATTCTCTTACGGACCTTCCCTCATGATCATGGATTCAGTAGTTCTGCGAGAAGGCTACGGGCATGAAAGAGGCCGACCTATGCTGCAGCGCCATTGCAGTTGTCTTACTTCTGGTACGTCAAGGTCACTGTCAACGTAACTAGCTTACTAGAGGTCGCGGGCACTGCATCCAGAGCTACTGGCGAGAGATTTAGAAGTAAGTATTGTACAAATCGCTCCAGAGGAGCTGCGCATCACTTGATTCCTGGCCCATGACAGTCTTTTGGAGAAGTCAGTTGAAAGTTACTGTCGCAAATTTTGCTATATTTGCTATATTTTCTATATTTGCTCCAATTTCCTCTTATCCAGCAAAGACACTATGTTATTATTATTATTACTATAAAATATTTTGAATTGAAAGAATCTTGTTTTTTTAATCGACCTGACTTAAGAGGGCAATAATTGCATTAACTTACTACGTTCAGGTTGGAAAGTTTAAAGACAAAGAAAAGTCTGGTAAAAGAGCTGTCCGACCTTAAGTGACAATTGTTAACTAATAGAAATAAGAGAAAGATTTAAAAAGACATAACACAATACGAAAACTAGAAAAGAATTTTCCATTGAAATACATTCTCTCCCCGAGACAAAAACGTAAATAAAATAAACATGAAATAGAGTAATGAATATGAGTATAATCATAGTTCAAAACTTGGTTGTTAGCTAAAACAAATCTGAAAAACATACTTTAGTATTCTAAGCCTTGCGTTACTCTTCGCCTCGTGATCCTTCAGCTGGCGCGCGTCCTTTCTGGTTTTCATTTTCACAAAATTTTACGTGAGGTGTTAACCTTAAATGGTTACAGGTCTTTTAATAACATAATTATAGTTAATCTTAGATAAAGCAGTTTGAGAAATTTAAACATATAATTTTGATTGTAAACATGTAATCTGTGTATTTTTATAAACGTTTCATACTGAAGAGTATTTCGCAAGTATAGATAGAAACGTCAATTAATAAAAAATTAAAATTTTGACTTTAATCGTCGTTTATTTTATATTTGATTCATTAAGTGATCACTTGATTTTACTCCTTTCTGGATTTTAAGGGGAAATAAGAGCAGAACCAGCGGAAGTTGACCCTTCTCGTGGGAGTGCAGGGATTTTCAGACAAGCAACTAGCTCGTGCGAGCGCTATTTGGCATGCCTGTCTTAAATTGAATTGAATTGATTCCTTATTTTACGTGGTGAGACTCAGGCCATGAGGCCTGCTCTTCCGTCTGACCACGTGATTTCGTTACACTCCTTCCACCTACTAGGGGAGAAAGAAGGTATTACTTGGGTGACGAAACAGGCAATTTGAATTTAGCTCAGAGGCTTCATTTAGGCTTGAGGATCTTTTACATGCAGCAAATCTACTAACATGGGACATCCGACTTTACCTCCCCTCCAAAGGAAGGCGTACGAAGGATTTTTTCGTACTTAAAAATCCAGAAAGAAAGTATTTCTTGGGCGACGAAACAGGCAATTTGAATTTAGCTTAGAGGCTTCATTTAGGTTTGAGTGTCTTTTACATGCAGTAAATCTACTAACATGGGACAGCCGGCTTTACCTCCCCTCCAAAGAAAGGCGTACGAAGGATTGTTTCGCCCTTAAAAATCCACGGCTTTGAACCCGCGAACTAGGGAGTAACTGTCCGATACACTAACCATTACACCATCACCGCCGCCAATCTTACCGCCTCCGCCTGTCTTACCTGGAACAAAACCTGGCTGTGGTTGTAGCACTGAAACTCTTCCTCCGAACAGGGCTCGGTGGCAAACACGGGGTCCTGTCGGGCGTACGGCTCGTAGAGGTCGGGCACCGTACATCGGCCGTCCTCCACAGGCTGCGGGAGCGCCACAGGCGTCGGGCACGGAGCGCCGTTGGTGGCGTTGGTGCTGTTGGTGGCGTTGGTGCTGGGCGCGCACCAGCATTCCCATTCGCCGAACATGTTGAGCGTGCGGCTCGACCCCTCGCACTGAACGTCCGCCGCGGCTGGTTCGAGGCACTCGCCACGCGGCCAGAAGTACGACTGCGCACACACACAAACACACATTCGCATTAACACTTATCTGCCTAGCGTGCCCGTATGGGCACGGTGTACGAAGTTGTTGGTAGTACAAACTTTTCACCTTAAAATATTCCAGAAATCCAATTAGAACTTCATGTTGTTTTCCATCACATTCTAAAAGGACTCACAAGTGTATTTAAAAATTTTGAGAAAAAAATAGTATTTAAAAAAATTATATAATGGTGTAATGACTTTTTTTAAAAAGATTCAGACAGATAAGGGTTACATTGCGGCACAAAATGCTAGAGAGTTTTAAAAGGGAATATTTGGGATAATCGTAACTTCCAACAAAGAGCTGTTACATTTTCATAGCGTGTCGCAGTAAGAAATCCTAGGAGAGAAAATCCAACGGAATACGTCACTCTTGTCACATGTCTCCCTTACCCCCAAGCGTGGATAATAAAACAGTGCCCAAGCCTAGAAATACCGCTAGCTGACAAAAGTCGCTGTAATCTGATTCTAAACGCCAAATGCATACATAATATAACTGTCACGGCATGACACTGTGCCGGCTTACAGAATGATCATGTTAATCCCTTTCCGATCTGGAACAATGTAAGCTGCACTGGATTTTGTACTGGAAGTACGATATTACATCTAGGTTGTACATGGAAAGTCTTAAATAATGGAGTGAAGTCAACGAAAATTAAACATTAAACAAGACCGGATACTACACGTGAGAACTTTCATCTCTGAAACAATAATATCATATGAAACAAAGTTGAATAACCATAGCAATAACTGTCCATACATTTAATTGGTTCTATTTCTGTGGGGATGAGGGAAAATATCATAGTACTACGTTATTCAAACATAAACTCGCCCAGGTAACTGTGTAATATTACGTTCGGAAAAGTTATCTTAACCTCCCGGTTCGATTTAATCTTTGTTCTAAGGAAGGTTGTCTGAGATAATATACATTATAAACATTTAAGATTATTGTAACGTATGCAGCTCTGTGGGTATTTAAGGTCTTGCTAAATTGGCAGAATATATTCTTGATTCGCCAAGAAAACAGAAGTATTCCAGAAAGTAAACAACCTTACTTTTGTTGTAATTCAATAATAAAACCTGTCTTAAGCGATCATCATTATTTTCGAAAAAATAGTCCTTAATAGAAGTAAATGGAAATTTTATAAATATGGGAAGGGGATATCAGACGAAATTTGAGTCTTTGCAATAAAGTTGAGTTTATTCTTGGCTTCGCCATTTATTATTAATAATAATAGTTTTTTAAACTTTTTTTCATCATTCTCCTATTAATAGTTAAATTGTTAAGGGATTCTGAAACAGAAGAAAGCGTGCGCAGATATTTTTCTCCCCCATGCGGCACATGCAGTTGCTACTGCTTTTTGACTAAATATATAAATATCTAAATATCCTCTCTGTAGTACTACATCTTACACAATTCACCATCACCACTCCATCATACATATAGAACCGACACTATCTTTCCCAATCCAGTCTTTGAGATGGTAGTAACCAACGTGACCTATTCAGAGAATCGTCTATCAATTAATAAAAGCAAATAAGATCAAACAGAAACCGCTTTTAATAATGTAAATAATTAAAATTACGAAGACTTTAGATACCACTGATTCCATTTGATTCCATTCTGATACCATGATTCCATGCAACGTTTACCCTTCGAACATTGGAAATGTTTTCATTCACTATTCTCTCCCTTCAGGTATTTTAAAAATCACTCACGATTATCACTTTTCAGCTCGCAATGGCACGTTCGTTCCATCCCCACTTTCAGTTGAAAATTTGAGAAATGAATCCTTACCTCCAAATGCTTAGGACATCTCGCCGCTCCGCATTTGGCCTTTAGCTTCGGCTCCGCCGCGGTGATCTCTTCTTTGTTAACAACCAGCACTTCCTCATCCTTCGAGCAGTGCGAAAACATCGGCGCACACTTGCCAGACTCGGCGTTGTACAAGAGGTTGTACCGGAAGCAGAACTTTTCTTCGCTCGTGCATGCTACCGCCTTTCCGATGTACGCATCGCTGTAACGAACGTAGGCTGCCGCGAAGGCAGGCAGTAGGAGCAAAATCAGAGGTACACCAGAAGGCGGCATCGCGGACCGCGGCAGCGCTTGACTGTGCAGAAGTGACCTCGCTTCGCTTTCTTTTAAGCTGTGCGCTCCCGAAGGCCGACCACTGCCTCCGTTGTTCCCATAACAGAAGCACCGCGCAACGCGTGAAAAGAACGGGATCGGTCCGTTGGAGCTCGACTTCGGGGAAACACAGGGTTGTGTACGGGTCGGTTGAAAACATCTGCTCGAAAGTGGTGGGTAGTAGAAGAGAATTTTCATGCTGTCTGCTATCTCGACGAAGAGGCTGAAACTTTAATGGCTATATGTTATTGATATTATGAAATTAATACATCATTTGTTATTTTATATAAATGTTTCTAAAAAGAACGAACATATTGTTCGTTTAGGAAAAAAAAAGTGAAGCGAATCGCAGATTTGATTGAAGAAGATGTGACGAATATATGATGGAAATGAATAGGTTGTAGTAAGAAAAGTTGCAGCATTTGAACTGAAGACCCAATTTTTAAATGTATTTGGAAAGTCCATTTATAGTACCCTCCGAAATTAAAATTCCGGTTTCAGAGTTTAGGGGTCACAACAAAAAACAACTCTATTGGGAATATCGATTTTAGAGAATGTCTCTGCGTAAGCAGCAACTAGAAATTAAACAAATCAGCCTTAATAGGGTAAATGAAATTACAATTTTCAAGTTCGTCAAGTTTTCGAAGCATATAAGTAATCGAAAATGATTGATTGATTAACGATTCCGGGAGCGATAACTGCAAAGGTCATTAGTCCCGTTAGTATTGTGCATGTTTTTATCGAGGGACGTGGCTGTTGTCTTTCCCCACTGGATGGCGAGATCCGGCGCCGCCCTCCCGTCGACTAACAGGGTTTTCCTCAACCAGATATCTCCCACCAGCGGGGCACCACCACAGCCAAGACACGCTCTATGCTCCCAATCGGTCTTCCGGCATGTGTGGTAGTGTAGTGCTTGTGAGTGTGTGTGTGTGTGTGTGTGAGTACGTGTGTGTATGTATGCAAATGGAGAAGATACGACAAAAAAGAGGAAGGAAAGATCGCGCGCGGTCCGTGGCCCGTTTGTTAGAGTGCTGCTCCGGCATTCGTCTGGTGTCGGAAATCCTGCTATCGTCAGGACTCGAATCATGGGACCTCGCGGCGAGTGGTACTGCAGTGATATCAATTAATGTCCTGAGTCACCAAAGCTGGTTCATAATTCGCAATTACAATTGAGAATTATTGTTAATTATGCGCTGTGTTGTTGTTATGTACGTACCATCAGCACTGAAAATAAAATAATACACTCCAGTCGTTAGCAAACTTAAAAATTGTAATTTTATATCAAATCCTTCCCATTAACAATCTATTGCTATACTTGAAGTTGTAAAATATCATAATATTAAAAAATCTAAAATATATTCCATGGTATTATCCGAAATATTTCGTTCTGACAAAAGACAACACATTATTGTTTTAAACTATGTATTCGAAACTTGGAGAAGTTGAAACAGAAGAAAATAATTAGCTTATGTAGTTCGTCACGAGATTATAGTCACATTTTTATCACGTCGCTGAATATGTAGTTGACTCTCCAGAAAGAAATCAATCCAGAGAGACAAACTTTTTGTTGTTAATTCGTTTTAAATGTTATTTAGTTACGTTAGGTATCTTCAATTGATTTTATCTGTTATAATGTTACTGAAGCGTTGCAAAATACGAAATTCTGGAAAATTGATAATTTGACCACAATTATAAGCGAAATGAGTTCAAATGTAAAGTTATATTACGTGCTTGTTTGGAACACGTAAAATTGAAAGAAAACTATGCAGCCTTTGGCCAGGTGTGTTGTGTCTACGATTTCGTTGGACACACATTAACTCCGGAAAAGTTCAAAAATAATGAAACAGTTTTGGTATTGACTAAAAATACAAATATTTGATTATGTTATTTAGTCTATTCTCATTCTTTGAGTTCCGAATGAATTCTCATAATCAATGTGTCACTGCTTATGGCACAGCTGTCGTCAACCAATAGCAAGGCTTCAAGGAATAGACCGCCTGCCATTCAATATTTGCCTTTTACGGGTTGCCCTATGGAACAACTCCTTTTTTACATTTTTTATATAAGTAACTATTACATGGTGCTGTGTATGCAGGATTGGTCAATAAAAGTGTTCACTTCGAATATTCTGTAAAGAGTTCAAGATATTGATAAATATTTTTGCCAAACGATTCAGAACATGGAGTCTCATGAGTTGTAGTTAATTTAAATACATTGGTTTAACGTTTTATAATGAAACGCAGTTATTTCTTTTAAACAAATAGGAAGGTCTTGAAAAAAATTTATTAGTAACACTCATTGATAATTGATGATAAATTATAAACACCTTTGAGTTTCAAAATTCGGCTTTATTGGGCAATTGCACATTTGGATTTTTGCAGTTCGGTTGGATTTTAAGTTTTGACGGCTTCTATCGTTCTCCGGTTTAAAAAGGATAAAGAATTCTACGGTATGTTGTGATCTCTAAACGACAGTCGACACCGCGATAAACAAGATTGAATGGGGCAGTATAGAAATATCAAAAGATTTGTTTGTCGCAAGCTGTGAGTGAAAAAAAGTGCAGATAAAAGATTTGTGTTCCCACAGCGCGTAACTTCTGCTGTCGGTCTTCGTAAATACTTTTAGAAATTTGCCACCCATTTGTAATTTTTTTCAACAACTAAGTTTCAGAAAAAAAATGTTTTATTTTATTAATGGTTTGAGACACACATTCACTAGTACATTAAGGAGAGAACTGTATAGTAGCAACAAAAAACAACAACTTAAGTGTCAATATCTCTATTAATAAAGAAGTTGCAAGTCATTTGAATTTCCCTTGCTCGGGAACAGTGCAATTTTCACAGTGAATAAGAAAAAAAGTATTTCTGTATTTTAGCTGCCTTTCGGAAATCTACCAAGCCGATGAAAGCAAAGACAATAGACTTGCCGTGTGTAGAATTGAAGCGCAGTGATTTAGAAACAAATTAGCGGTGCAATGATTTCTGTGGAGTGTATTTTACGAAACTTACACTATCTCACAAGATTTAAGTATACCTCTTTAAAAAATCGAAATATTCTAATCTGCTTGATGAATGACGGCGCTAATGAGAACACATCAGTGATTTGCAACTGCAACTTGTCACTGCAATTGATTTTTTTCGAAAAAATGTGAAACCAGAACCTTGAATTATTGTAACATACGAGGGCTTCACCACATTGTTTCTTAAAAGGGAAATTCGACCAATGTCACCAAGGTCGCGGAATAGCCTTGCGCCTCGGAGACCACTGAGCAGCCAACAACACATCACGAAATTTCGAGTACCTGCTCTTCCTATGTGGACAGATTTTCTGCTCTTTCATCCTGTTAATTATTCACCACCAACTAAAGTAATATATGGTATTGATTCATTTATATTCTCAAAATTTATCTACCTGTGTAAAAAGTATACTGTTCCGTTAAAAAACGTGTCCAATATCTTTAAAAAAATTCTATCAAAAGTAAAATAACTACAACTGATGAGATTGTAGGCCTAGAATCATTTGGTGAAAATTTCATCTCCATATGTGGAATCGTTTACAGAATATTCGAGTTGGGCGTCTTTATTGACTAATTCTATATACTATACTATGTTACTGCAGTTCTCGTGAAAACTTTGTTCACTTTTTAAATTTATTGCAATGTTATATAAGGGTATTTTATATGTTGTCCTGGATCAGTGTGCCAAGTTCTTTTTGGGAAACAATTTTGCATCGTTTAGTTCAGCACCTAATGTATGCCTCTAATGATTTAACAGGAGTAAAGAAGTATTTATTTCGTTGTTCAACGAGTGATTTTCATAAATCTTAAGAGCAATAAATAGCACAAACCCCATATAACTCTATATGTCACTTACTTAGAAATTAAATATCAACAAATGGTATGTAATTTAATAGTGACACTACCAATTTCTCAATTTAGATATGTAATGATTTTATTATTAATGAAAATCAGCATAACAATTCCTGTGCTCCGTGTTCTGCGCAGAGAAGCAGAGAAAAGTTTGACTTAGGGTATATATCACGAAAGACTCGTTGCGGATTTCTCTTCTTCTTTGCGCGAACAGAATCAGTGCAGCAATGGGAACGATATTTTTCTAAAACATTTGTCTTCCCAATCTTTATGCAAAATCAGTGTCGTCACGTTTACTCATTACCCTAACACTGATCATTTTCGGCCACGTGTTGGGACTTTTGCAAGACCTCGTCCTCAGGTGCCTCAAGAATCTGTTAAATCTGTTATCTTACTGGTAGTGGGAGAGTCATGTAATATTAGACTTACAGCAGTTTCACTTCTTTCGGTTTCCAATTCATACCACTTTCTCGTATTTTTAGTAAAGAGAAAATATTAAAATGTTGCAGAAAAAATATTTTCCCAAATAAACAATATCTTAGGTTTTTCTAGCCTCTGGTATCGAAAACTGTTTTATTTTTGTTATTACTGAATGCAATAAATGATTTTCCGAAATATAGTGCAGCCAGAATTCACGTTTCGGGAAAAAACTTTGAAATGAAAAGAATCATACGTTAGACTCTCTTCGTTTGTCTGAAAACAAGCGCGTAAACTGAACACAAAAATTTTCACCCAAATTAGAATTCCCAAAGGATGTGTCTGATGTTGCGCTCTCTTCAATTAAAAGGGGATATTTAAATTTTAGGTAGTGTTTAAGGCATTTTCTAAACGTTCTCAAAAATATTCCAAGTCTTTTCTTTAAAGTTTTTGCTTCAATAGAGCGAAGTGCGCTTTTCAAAATGGCGCAAGTTCTATTTTCATTGAAACAATGTAACTGAGTGAAATTAACAATGTAAATGAGATACTTGAGAACAAGCAGTTATAGCAAACCGGCAAAGGTGGCTCAGTGCATCAACTGTTGTCGATACAATACTTCTAACCGCGAGAGCCTAGGGTTCAAGTCCCGACAGTGGCAGAATTTTCGGAAGCAGACAAGTCGAATTCAACCACAGTCTGAGTATAAATTTAGGGACCGGCTGCTCTGATCGGTAGTTATTGGTGGATTCAACACCAGATGAATGCCGGAGCACTACCTTAACAAATGTGCCACGGACCGCGCACAAACTTTGCTTACTTTTCCTTGTCCTTTCCTCACCCCTTACTTACACATTCATATACACTACACTACCAAACATATTGAGATACCATTCGGGAGCTTAGAGCTTGTCCCGGCTGTGGTGGTGCTACGCTGGTGGGAGATACCTGGTTGGGGAAATCCCCACAAGTTGACGTCGATCGGCGCCGAATCTCACCATCCTGTGGGGGAAGAACATCGCCACCTTCCGTGATAAAGCATACACTACACTTACAAGACTAATGACCTTAGCAGTTGTAAACAAAAAGTACTCGGTACGTTTTGTTATCTTCGCCCTGAGCATCGCCATATCAATAAATTCATTATCTTTTTAATGCGAGTTTGTGTCTTCGCAGTTTTTGATAGGAAATATTTAAATGAAATGTTGGCATTGTCCTAAGTACTGTATCTGCTCACCCGTTACTCAGGGCAAAACTTCTTCCGGTTTTCAATTTCTGGCAAGTGAGGTGTCTTTTTGATGAGTGTCGGTTTATTAATGCTGGTGAGGAACTAACCATTACTTTCGGATGGTTCCAGAACTTTCTAAGATTGTCTAAAAAGTTTTTTTTAGCGCCTAAAATGCGTTTTACACGAATTTAAGTCACTACAGTGGCGATCAATTGTTGCTTCGATTTCTTTTGATTCTATTTTTAGTCGCATCATTTTCGAATAATCTAGAAGAATTATAGAAAAATGTGTTTGTATATTTAAAGAATCTATCGTAAAACGTAGGGGCTCGGTGAGTGAGGGGTTCGCTTGCTGGTTCTGAATCCCTAGTGCGCGCGTTCGATCCCGAGCGAGGTGCGTGGATGTTTGAAGGGCAGAAAATCCACAGTAGCCATGTCACTTGTAGCATATAAAAGAACCCTAGCGGTATGCGCGACAAAAAGTAAATCCCTTCGATAGCATTCGCCCTAATCTCACTTTCCCCGAAGACATTTCGGATATAGTAACTGAGACTGACGTCTGATGGAGAAAGTGAGAGTCATATCCCAGGCGTATCAGGGAACCGTTCGCGAGACGCGCCTGCTCGATAAGGTTCCCAGTCTCGTCTTCTAAAGAAGTCTGGGTTGAAAACCCAGGAAAGGCAACGGGAAAACACCCTGAGTATTACCTCTCAAGAAAACTCATTATGGGTCACCTAACTTTCTTATATGGAAGATAGAACCGAAGAAGAAGAAGTACTTTACAGCTGTACTATACAGCCTCTAGGGCTTAAAATGAATCGATATGTCTTGATTTATCAGATTGATGAAAATTCAACCTCATTTTGTGATGAAACAAGTACTTAAAAATCTATTTTCAACAATAGGTTTTCTTATATCTTTTGCGATCGAGAATAAATGAGGTAGACAACAGAATTACGTATTATTTTATAAAAATAATCATGAATGACACATGAAATATTTTAACATCAATTCCCGCAAGAGCCGCACTGCAAAAATAGTATCATATATTGGAATTCTTATTAATATTGTATCTTACTATAGAACTTAAGCATTTGAAATGTGAGAGTGAATCATTGTTTACTTTGTAAGAGAACTCTGCATTTTAAAATGACAATGTGTTGAGTGTGATCCCATCTTTAAGTGAATATGGTCGTCCTTCACATATATTTATTTTGCAGTCTTCATCAAAACATCTTCCTAGTTTAAAAACTTTACTACACTTTATAATATTTCTTGAGGTAGCCTATAGTATTTTAAAATGTTTTTTGGTGAGTTTCCGGAGCTTTTCACTCCTCTTCTTCAAAAAATATTTCACCGAAATATTGCCAAGAACGTTTTATTTTAAGTGAGAAATAAATGTTATATTTCAAAATTTCATAATAAAGGATCTGAGCGTATTTCTTCGGTTATGCTTATTCAGTCATCTCTGTATCACAGTTAAGCATTTCGTGTTATACTCGTTAGCTTTTCCGGAAAATAATTAATTTTTTTCTGATTTGGACAAGGCTATCTTACTAATGCTGTGATTGTTTTTATTGTATAACTCTATAGCAAACCATGTACATATATAATTTGAGTATCTGCACACAAAAATATTAATTATATTTTACCTACAAGTTTTCAGACGGACTTATTTTTAGACGACACTCCACACCGCGATCTACATCGTGCAGCCATACATTTCATTTGGCCATCTTAAAGAAAAGGAAAGAAAAACAGGAAGAACTGAAAAAACTGTTCACGTGGGACGTAGGATGGTGCTTTTCAAGCAGACGCGATATAAAAGGAAGGAATCTTTATACACTGTATTGATCAGTTATTGTAAGACGTCTTTCAAAAGTATCGCCGACACAGATTGTACGACTCGGTAGAAGTTCTCTTCAATTTTTCATTTCCTTTCCGTTCGCCTTCCAAACAAGTTTCTGTTTTCGAAATTGACGAATTGCTTTCCGCGTTGATTGTATCGACGAAATTACAGGTCATTGAATTCTTCAACCTCTTCTCAGTGGATTTATTATTGCTATATATTTATTTACATTTTATTTTGCATTGCATAGCGGTATATATTACATAATAATTACAAAATGTTCTAAAATAAAATCACATAAAACAGTTTATATCCCTACATGCCACGGTATATATTAATATATGTATTGCGCAGTTATTAAAATTAAGGACTATTTTATTTATAGACATTAATTTTATTGAAGCATGTATACAAACAGTAACTGGACCACGATATTTGTATCATTTTTATTGGGATCGTATTCATGTCACACAACATTATTTCCTTCATTTCTTACACTCAGACTCACCTTCTTTCTGTGACATTAAAAAGATCCTAATAAAAATGATCCCAACATTGTCGTTCATTTAATATATGTAATCATGCTTCAGGAAAATTCCTGCCTGTGAATAAAAAGGTCCATTAAAATAATAATCGTGTCTTAAAACATCCGTTAATATATTATACATTAATATATAAATTATATAATTTAGCTCCCCAACACGATATTAATGGAAAATCTTCAATTATGCAGTATACGTTTTGCTTTAGCATCACATTGAGAGTAGAGAGAAGAAGTCACATTTCACTTGTTCAGTGTGCCTGCATATCTTTCATGAATGGCTCGTATTCTCAGGAGATAGATTTCAGAGGAGACAAAAAAAAATGAAAAAAATGCGAAATAATAGGATATTTAAAGTGGACCAGAAAGAAGAATTTGTGAAAGGAAGGTAATTTTTTTCCTGTCGAGAAATCGAAGTTCTAGTTGTCCCCCATCCAAAATACCTGACAAAATGCGTAGACATTCTAGGGCTGGTGGGTCTCGCAGAGTAACTGCAAAATTCCCCACTACCGGACACCATTCACAGTTTGATAATGTGCTTCAGAAATTCATAGATCATTGAGTTGGTCTCGAATCTAGAGGATAGTAGCTGTGGCGTTGTGTGGTAATAATAGCGATAAAACAAAACAACTAAATAAACAGAGTATGAATGTATTTGGGAATTGGGGTCTATAGTCCGACTTTGCCGGCCAGCTAACGATGACCTTCATGACTGGGCCTAACTCCCATGCTTGGGGGTAAGAGCGATATGTAGGGACCATGACGTATTCCCTTCACCACAACAAGCAAGATATGCCTGCCTGAGATGTTCGCCCTCACACAGCAACAAAACAAGGACGAATTTAAAGGAAAGCTATAACTCAATTTTTGCCTCGATCCCGAATCGAACCCGTGACCACTCCACGGGAAGTTAGTACGCTGCCTATTAGCTAAGGGCTAAAGGAAGTAGTTCATACTAATACAGAGAAAATTAACATTTTTAAAGGAAAGAGATGATGAGAGATGAATATTTTAGATTTTATGTATTTGTAAGTTTTGTAATTAAATATCATATTCAAGGAAAAAAATGTAAAACTAACATTTGTTTGGCTGGTGTTTTGATAAAAATACGGTTTGATGATACTACGTTAGATACAAAAACGCTCTTCGTAAATATCCTGCCTAAAACACAGAACCAATTTAAAACAATTTATTTTATTTATCTTATATTTTGTGATACAAGTTTCTCTAAACGTCACTCACTACCAATAAATGTTTCAAAGGTTTTAACCATCAAAGGTTTGCGAGTTGCAATTATTATTGTAAGGTTTGAGCTTAAGAGAAGATGTTACAGTACTGAGCAGAATTCTCCCTTTGCTTTGACCGCAATACCCATGTACGCAGTAGACAACGTGGAGCCGGCAGCAAAGTGGATTACGCAAAGCCAGTATTCACCTCGATTCGTAAATCCTTAGGTCTCTCTTCATTAGTGTAACGCTGCACCTACTTACTTAATCATATCCCACGCGAATTACCATTATTAGTGCAAGTTCTCTACTGAAACTAGGTGGGATATGAATCGAGGCAACTTTCTAGAACCTTGTGCGCTAAGAGATACTGCCAGGTTGCACAGTCGCGTATAAACTTATATATTCAGATCATTTTGCATCTGACATATGGAATGAATGCAATAACGAAAATTTGGACGTTCTCTGAAAATCAAGAGCGCCGTTTACTTTTCCGAAAGTTAGCGAACTGAAATAAACTTCGATGTAATGTGCTTAAATTTAACCATAATTTGCATTATCGATTTAATATTTTATTTCTATGCAAGTTCTTCTGTCTAGTCTTCTCACTTTACGTAGAAGAAGAAATATTTTACATCTGTCATGTCTTTAACCATACACAATTCAATCCGGATATTCATACATTTGCACATTGAAATAATTGAAACAATTTGGAACTAAATTGTTTGAACTAAATTTAAATTACTTCGGCATTCGAATTTGTCTTTTCACAAGACTAAGACGAGTAAAATTTTCAGTAGGCCACACATTCTTTCTTTGTTACTGTTATCATGCTATCAGAAAACTACCAAGTATTATTCAATGATTATTTTAATGTTTGAGAGATTCTCGTTTGTTAGCTTCTGAAACTACTCTCTACTAAACAGACATTCCGCTACTCACTCACAAAGCAACACAGTTTAGGACACACAATAAATTCAGAGAGTATACTTTGCTTCTTTGACATTCTTACTGATACTTATTTCCGAAATACCTGTATTGTTGTGTACTAGTACACATTTTGTTCTATTTTAAGATGTTTTGAAAAACATTGCTTATATTTTGATAATTTGACGTTCGGACTTGTGGCACTTATAGGAACATTACACTAAAGTCGAGCTGTGGAGTTTAAAAACACGATGATCTTGGTGTGAATGAACACCTTCCCCAGATGAACACCCTCTACTCAAGTCCCCATTCATGTTTCCGTTCAAGTCTTTCAGAAGGCCGTTTTAATCTGTGTCAATCAAGGTTAACATGTTTGTGTTTTTCAGTGCCGGCTTCTCATTTGCCAGTGTAACATCATTATCTCCCATTTATTGCAGTATCACCACAGTCCTAACTTTATCGCCCAGAGCATACCTTTGGCGGTTTTAATAATGTGGAGGTGCGAAGTAACCGGTAGCAATCGTATTCTAATTCCATCATCTATTTTGTGTTCGCCTCTTTTTCTTTCTTCACCTGTTTTTTCCTTCTTTACCATTTTTATCACTTCCTTACTTTACTTGTTAATAACTGTAAAATTATTAAATAATTTGGCAAAAGTGCACAAAAATTACATAGTACAAAAAACATTATTTTTCAATATATTTAGAAAGTGCGATTATGTATACATCATATACCACACTGGCGGATACATGGGGGACCAAACGGGCCATGCCCCCACAAAAAGGCCTAGTTTTCGTTTATCTTCCGTTATTTCGCAAATTTGATTTAAATATTTATTCATGTTCGCATTATGTAATTATTTAAAGAATAATATTGTAGAGTATATATCTGCAGTACGTAAGTAATATATAATAACAAGTAAGTTTACTACGTAATAAAAATCTACGATTCTCCCTCCCCCCAAAAATGTGATCGGTTGGATCCGTCCCCGATATACCACGGATTACCAACAATTGTATTTAATGGTAGATGAGAAAGAAGAATGCTCAGATATATTTGACGAGGAGAATTGCAAGAAATATTGAAGCAGAAAAGTGTAAATACTAATGAATTAACATAGTAATCTACACATATTACACAACATAGTAAGGTTACTTACAAAAGACGTGGTTATGGATGTCAAAGAACTGAATTCATCTAGGGAGCTCAAATTTAATCCATCAGATAGTTGGGTAAATTGCGAGTTGTTTATTATGAAATGATTCGTATCATAATAGTTTCATTACAGAAAACTGTTATTATATTTAAAAATAAATAACAAATAAACAAGTCGTAACAAGAAACAATGGGGTAATTGGAAATTAGAAAAACATTAAAAAATCACAGAATTTTGCATAAATATAAGAAACAGGTTGGTATATTTTATGCATACATTATTAACGTGTAAAGCAAATTAAATAACGTACTAAATAAATAAAACGAACTGAGTAAAAGTTGTTGAATTTGCCGCTTGGCTGGTCGCGCCAAAGCATTTCAAACTTCAAGTTGTAAATTCCTTCCCCGACGAGCCCTCAGATGCAGACTCGCCCCGAGGGTCGGCGTGGAACAGTGGCCGGTGCGAGGTAGAAGGCGTTCTAGGGGTGGTGCGAAATGTTGCCAGTCAGACACACGGGCCTACGGTAGTGTTGTTTCTGTGTTCGCGGGTGAGCATTAGTGTTAAACCACACAGTGTTGCAAGAACCATTCGTCAGACGAGTGAAATATTGTAAAATAAAGGTTGAAAACGAGAACGTAAAATTATGTTTTTGAGAAACATGCATTCGCTGTTGGCGTTTAACTACAGTCTTTTGAAAAAAGTAGACGAGACAGTGTAACATTGTTTTTCACAGTTTTGTGTCTTTGCATGATGGGAGGAATAAAAGGTTTGCCAGACATGTGTTGTTTGTGTGAAGAGAAGAATCCTCGTTGCCGGTGATCCAGGTGAGTTATCAAAATGATTGTTCTTTTTATGTGAAATATTAATAGTAACTGAACGTTTTTCAGGGTGGTTTCTTGAGTTTTTACAAACAAAATTGAGATATGGCAAATATTGGGCCTTTCGTGAGTTTTACATTTTTTACTCTTTTCGTCTCGTCCCAGGTGGTTTTACCGAACTCCAGCAGTTGTATTTTTTTTATGTAATAAAAGCAAAATTCTGAGTGTTCGTTTTTTATTAAGTATCAAGGATGAACCATGTTTCAAGGAGAATTTTTGATTCACGTGTTAGCCATTTACAAATTTCGTTACACATATGTTTTCCGTAGTGCAAGCCAAAATTTTATATTTTATTCATGAATCACTGATAATTAGAAAATAACCAAAAAACCTGATTTCAGATCTGACGTAAGATTATTTTAGTCTATTTTTAGATTAAAAATGGAACAAATGTGTTTTCTGTATTTATAGTATATAGCATTGTTTTTCGTACACTCAGATTTAACAACAGACAGTTATCATATCTCATCCTAAAATATTTTAAAATAATATATCGTTTAAATTGTGCATCAACTGTATTAGTAGCAAATTTATAATATCAATAAAAATTATTAATTTGATGTATGTTTAACATAATAGTAACATTGAATAAAGCCAAAATCTTTCATTACAACACTACTATTCGCGCAGTCGAAGTGAGAGGCAATATGCAGTTCTTTTGCGTCGAGTTAGTCGGCCCTTGACAGTTTTCCAAGGTCGCAATGTGTTCTGTAGAGATAATTCCACCAGTAAGCAACAGTCAGCATCGAAATGGCCGAGAAGATCACTTCCAATGAGAAAGAGGTAATTGTCAACTTAGCACGTACGGGTTATTTCATGCGACAAGTAGGACAAATAGATAACAAAAGCCAATTAACTGTACAGTACATTGTAAGAAAGTTTAGAGAGGAAGATTCCGTGAAAAATGTGCCACGGAAACTAAAGGAACGTAGGTTGAATGAACGCGAGGAACGATTTGTACTTGAACATATTCATAAAAGCCTTTGGTTAAGTGCTCCTCAATTACGTGTCTTAGTGGAAAATGTATCAAAAAACGTGATGTCCGTTCAGACTGTTCGTCGTGTTTTAAGAAATAACGGGTTTCATGGCTGAATAGCTCGAAAAAGGCCTTTCGTAAGCAGGGAAAATCACAAGAGACTTGCATTTACTAGGGAGCATGTGAATAAGGAAGAAGAATTTTGGGACAGTGTAATTTGATCTGACAGATGTAAAAAAACCTCTTCGGGTCAGAAGAGATACGTCGGATTTGAAGGAAGCCAAATGCAAACTATTGTTTCATGAATACAATTCCTACGGTGACGTGTGGTGGTGGATCAGTTACGCTGTGGGGTTTTATGTCTTCTAGGGGTGTTGGTACAATCCAATTAATTGATGGAAATATGGATATCAACCTTTATTTCGACATTTATAAAAACGATTTAAAACAAAGTACCAAGAAAATGGGCATGCCACCTGTTAACTGTTTTCAGCAGGACACTGACAGCACAAGGTTCGGCTCAATATGACATGGTTAATATGAAACGTGCCAAAATTACTCCAAACCACCTCAAAGCCTAGACTAAAATCCTATAGAGAATTGTGGTCAGTTTTAAAGAGAGAAGATTACAAACCTGGCGTGAAAAACACAAAAGAACTAAAACATTTGGTGCAAGCTGAATGGAAGAAAAGAAAACCCACAACTTGCAAGAACCTTGTTATTTCCATGAAGAGGCGACGCGTAGCTGTGATAGGCAAGGAATATGTAACAATATACTGAAACCATAGTTAACTTTCTTTTATTATTTTTTATTTTGTGTTATTGTTTCCAGTGGCACAAAACTGATCATTACTCTTTTAAATTAATGTAATAACTTATTCTAATATAGAACCAATATTTTTCAGTTTGTAATGAGATTGTTTTAATTTTATAACGACTGTTTTGAAAAAAACATTAACTTTGACCCAAATAATTACATATTACCTTGTGAAAGCCATATGTACGAATAAGAATGTTACATACTGTAGTTCGTGACATCCCAATAGGAAAATCCCTCAAGGAGTTCGAGACAAGTGTGGAGTGCTTGCTACATGTGGAGAAGCATACCCGTATAAAATGTATTGATTCCACTGAACTTCCCAATTTAGTTTGAAGCGAATTTTTATCTATTTGAATTTTTTAAACACCAAAGATATGCCTAATCTAAGGATATTAAGTTCCTTTAAATGATGAAAAAAATATTATATCACATAAAAATGTCCTGCAGCATAATCACTTCAAGATGTATTATTTAATGTATTATATATTGGGATTTGGTACTTTTCGATCTGTTGCTAGTCAGTCATTAGAGTAGTGCACTTCTCTAGATGCGACACTCAAGGTCAACGTTAGGCGTCATGGGTCCTGTGTCAGAGAGGGTATGCTATCTAATTTAACCTATATGAAAAAAATTATTTTAAAAAGACCAAACTATGAGTATTCGTGGACTATATGCTCCATTAAACAGTTTCACACAGTTATACAGTTTAACTTCATCATCAAACTCCAGTATGATGGAATTTCATACCTTTAAATGGTTTTAAACAATATTGTGCTTCATGTCAACCCATATTTAAGGCTTGAAACTTACGACTTACTAGGCTTTGCATGATGTCTTAATAGGTTTTAAGATGCCCTCTAATCCACTTCTTAACAACTCACAATTACAAAGACACTTTTTACGAGATACGCTTTTTGGGAACTCATTAAAGATATGAATACAATATACATGAATGTACCAAATGAATAAAGATTTTATATTTTTCTTATTTATTGTTTTGATTGTCTAAACAAAATTTGACGCTGAAAAGGAAAAGATAAGTGTAAACTACGATAGTAAACAATGCAGACACCCAAAGACTGCAAGAGCAATTGTCGTAGAAGGGAGAACGTTCGCCAACGCAGTTTGAGAGCCTTTGTTCTGCAGAGTTGGTATCTTGTGTGGCGTTGCTCGGCACTTCCCGAGCCGCCTCCGCAGCTGCCGCCACTACCGCGTGCCGACCAGGTCGTGGCCAGTGCCGCGCCCCAATCGCGCGCCGACTAACAGTTACCGGTTTTTCAGAGGAGGAGGCGGTGGCCGCCACCGCCGCCACCGCCGCCACCGCCGCCACCGCCGCCACCGCCGCCACCGCCGCCACCGCCGCCACCGCCCCCCGCCCCCCGCCCCCCCGCCCCCCCGCCGCCGCCCCCCCGCCCCCGCCGCCACCGCCCCCCCGCCACCGCCGCCGCCGCCGCCGCCGCCGCCACCGCCGTCATCGCCGCTACCGCCTCCACCGCCTCCACCGCCTCCACCGCCACCACCGCCACCACCGCCACCACCGCCTCCACCGCCTCCACCGCCACCACCGCCACCGCCGCTGCACGGTGTTTCAATAGATATTAAAAATGGACCAAATTCGTTCTTCTAGTTTACGACGATTACTCTTTCAGTCTGTGGCTCTGGAGATTGCGTACTATCCAAGTTTACACTTGCCTTTTCCCTTTTAGCAGGAGGAAATTCTAAAATTATTCAGAATATACTAATTAAGTGTAGAATTTATTCCTTTCAGAATCTCTTTACATACATTGTTTCATAATCCGTCGTACAGTGATCGTTGCTTTACTTGTAATTTAAAACTAATTAAATCAATTTATGTTTTGAGAATCAAGTGAATAAGTATAAAATACATAACCTATATTCCTTTGGCACATTCATGTATATTTTTTATGTTTACAAATGTGCCCAATTTACTTGGTTGGATTGCTATCCAGCATGTTTAATCGTAAATTATTTTATGGGCATCTTTTCATATTTTTTGTTCATTACTATGTATAACAAATAAAGGACTGTTTGAGAAAACTGAGGCTCAGAAATTCTACTTATCTTAAGATCAACATCTCTCAATAATCGTAAATTGTATAAAATTACGTTTATTCTTCTTACCTCACAATGCTGTTTTTGATACACAAATAAATTTAGACTTTCGTATTTGTTGTATTGGAAATGAGAAACCTGGTCTGGTAGGTCTAATATTAGATTTCAAGTTCCTTCACTTATCAAAACAACGGGCATTCATTTATAGTTTTCTGAAATTTCTTCTAGCAATGAAAAAAACAGACTGGGCAGCACATTCTTGAAAGCTGTACTATGCAACAAAATCAACCTTTAATGGGCAGCAATAATTTAAAATATTTATGACTCAGATATTGAGAACAGCGTTCGGCACTTAGGCAGTTGTGTAAGGTACAGCTCCAGCATCCGCTTGGAATTGATCGAAGGTAATAACGGAAACGAACGATTAGATTAACCGGCCTGTAGAAAATATTAGGCGGGCTATGGCCGGATTCGACTCGGCTATTCAGTTGGTGTGGAAAATACTGCCACCGTTGGAATTCGAACCTGGGTTATACAAAGCGATCTTTACTTACATTTCATTCACGGAAGATATTTTTGTCCATTTATTTTCAATCCGGGCCATAGTACATCGGTGGCGGCGGCGGTGGTTCTTGCGTCATAGGTGTCCAGACCTTCGGAGATCACCTGGCAAAGTAATGCATTCACGGCGGCCACCAAGGTCACGCCGGAAGCAGCAGGAAATGACGGCTTCTCCAGGGGAGTTTTACGGGCAAGGACTCTTTCGCGGAATTGCGCTGCGAAGTAATTGTGCGTGTCTCTAATCACATGTTAAGCGTATGTGAGCAGCACAGTGCCTCTGCGTGAAAACTAATTGAGAAATATAGTAGTATGTTAATTCATGTAATACTACGTCTGCGAACCACGGAAATTATGCAATTCAACTTAACCTACCGTTATGCTTTCTGAATGATCGGCAGTTTTCGTGTTTTAATGACCTGCCAATGCATTTCGTGCATGACCCATAGGCTCCTTTTCCGTATAGTAGACTTCATGGCGTCTTAACTGAGAAATTATAGATGAACAACATGTATACCTGCAGAGGTTGGTCAGTCGCAGCATTACCATTGTCTTTGTTGTGCGCCCGGGCCGAATGGTCCGAGGGTTCGAGTCCTGACAGAGATAGATATTCAGAACAAGGGGGAATTCAATCGCTGTCTGGAGGAGAATTCTAGTAGCCAACAGCTATGATTGGCGCCGATCTATATTTCGTTGGTTTCTCCGACAAGTTCCTGGCGAAAAACGGAGAAGGACCTTGAAAAGCCGCACAAGGTCCCATCTTTCCTGACTTATCCCCTGCTGTCCCTAACTCTAACTTTTTCTTGCATTATACTATTCCAAACGTCGAGAGACCAATACGAAGCTCAGATTTTGACTAGGCTAGGGCAGTCCCCTCCTGGGAGAAGAGTTCTTGGGAGGAAAATTGAACTAGCCAACGTATAGATTGCCGCTGAATCTCACCATCCAGCAAAGGCTTGTCGCGTTATCTCCCGAAGTAAACATTTACTACACTAACGGGACTAATGACCATAGCAGTTGACGCGCCCGGAAACACTAGTCTATCAATCAAAATATCAAACACCCCTACCCATTATGTTTAATTATCTTAGCTGTCAATTTCTCACTTAGTACATTGTCGCTATTGAATGCTATCGGACTTTACTCTCGTTTATCAAATTATTAGATTTCCTCCTTGGGCACTTACTCTTTCGCAATATGTTGATTACTCTGAAAAACAGAATATTAATAAATATTTTTCACGATTGCATTCTCTGTTTAGATTTGTGAAGAAAGAAACTGGCATTAAAGAAAACGTAATGTTATTAAAATGCAGTTCTTATTAATATATTCTTGAAGTCTTATCGTATTCATGTTCAAATTCATGTTCAACATTCAAATCGTATTCATAGTCTTTTAATCGTAGTATACAATGTTTTTCTTAACTGTGTAAAAATTAATTACTTACAATCTCATAAATTTTCCTTCTGTTTGTTTGCTGAGGAAGGTCAAGTAAAATGTCAAGAGCATTGCAGAGATACATCACCAGAAACAAACAGGAAGACAAGAAAAATAAACAAATGTTAGCATTCACAGAACATTTTGTCGGAATTATTAAAAGTAACGATTCCGTCTTGATTATACAGGTAAAGTAATGTGCATTTAAAACAGATTATACTGCAAGGAACAGTAATAATAGCTTATTTCCATTGAGATTGTTTTCAAGAAATTAAAAGTAAATGCACAACAACAACCATTATCATTTCTCCAGAATATCCAAACTTATTTATTTATGGAACGTCGAATTTTGTTTTCTGCACCGTTGTAATAATTCTACTTGTCTTCACTTTTATAGTCACGAAAATATGCATGCGATCCAATGTGTATTCTGACCTGTTCGTTCTTTACTAAATAGTTTGTAAATATGAACTGATGGAAAGAAATATTCAAGTCCCTGGGAACCGATCCACGGCCGAGACGAATACTGCAGTTTCTGACAGCCTATTTTCTTTCATATATTTGTGAGACATGAACTAATGCACCATGCCGATAACAACAGATAAATCTCTATTATTACTTTAATTTTTGACTTACGTTAAGTAAGTACAGTCGGACCTCCATATGGACTTCTATATATCGAAATTCTCACTAAATCGAATATTTTTTTCTGTCCCTTGAAAATTACGTTTAAAGACGTCATCAAAAATTATTTCTATGTATCGAACTCATTTTCTAGCTTGAATTTTTTCTGTGAAATAAAAATGTACAGTTCATGTTATAGTGGTATGTTTCTGAAAAGTTGTATTGTTTAATTTGAAAATAGTATTACTTCTGCGGGAAAATAGAACTTACTTCTGGACTCTCTTTTTGTATAATTGAATAAAAGTTTTTTACACTTTATACGTCTAGTTCCGAGCTTTCTCATGAAGGTAACTCATTTCTGCTATAGATAGATTTTCCTAAGAATGAACCAAAGTGACAGTTTGCTAAACAAGTGAACATTACATGTAATTTAGAGAAGTATCCCTCTACCGCGACAGCTGTTCAGCCATGCCTCTTCGTAAAGAGTTTATGACTCCTGTGAAAGCATCTCTATGCAGAAGTCTAAGAGATCCGCTTAGGTATATGCACGTACGCGAGTCCGGGAAATATTGAAATTTAATTACGTATGTGGAAAATCTATAACATGCTCTCACAATCAGCAAAAGAAAACTGTCACGAATGTAAATAGAAAACTCTCAATTACAGCTCGACACACAACAACACAATAGCCAAAAACACGTAAACCACATTCAAGTCTCGGTTGTTAAATAAACATAATATTTATCACACAGAAAGTAAATTCGATGTAATGTTTATAGAAAAGTAGAATTTTTTCAGAAGAGCACATAACACTGCACATCCTAATTTCAATTATTTCTCGTGGCGCACTCTATTTTTGTCGGACGAGGACATCACAAAAGGAAGCGTCGAAGCCATTTACATGTTAGCCAACTGCAAACGAACGAATGCAGGAAGGTGGTCTAATGGGCTCAAGAACACAACGACCACAGAACCTTCAGTTATGTTGCCAGCAATAGCTGTCACTTTGGCTCATTTTTAGGAAAATCCTTCTATATCGTTCCCCGATTTGACAGTTGTGGAAATGCGTACGCCAAAGCGATCATCAAGAGAGGTCAATCACGTGCCCCTTCGTCTATGATGTTAGTTCATCAGTTCAGCGCAGGTTTATTTTGCTTTTACGCACTCAAGAAAAGTGTTGGAAACGTTCAAACCAAAATCTTGTAATGTTACAAAAAAATACTACAATTTCATGTTCCTTGTCATAAATGTGTGGTACGAATCATTAAAACATCAGTTAATTATTTAATGTTTGAATTTTCCATTTTACCCAATTTTTCCAAAATTATTTTAATAGCGTTTGCTAAAATTTCATAATTATTTCTGTACACAGAAGTTTCTTTATATAAAATATTATTGAAGGAACCGTCAGATTCGATTTGTGAAAGTCTGACTGTAGTTTATTTCCTTCAAATAACTACCCCATGGTCTACTTGCGAAATTGCTAAATATTTTGATACCGACGTTTTAAAAAAAGAGCACGCTGAAAAAGTTGGTATTGAGAAAACCTCTTTTAGTGCGTTACTCCTTTTTGCCTCCAGGTCGCTAGTTCTAAATGAGCATTTTAAGTGTGATTGAAAACAATAAATCGCGGTAAGTAAATCTCAGTGTAGGTGTACAGAAAAGTCTCTGCCTTCTGAGATGCATTTTTTAAATTTAGTATCGTCCAATCAGATTGTTCGTTTCAAGTATCAGTCACGTTTTTAGATTGCTGAGAAAAGTAGGCTTTTCTCACGATATGTCACATTTACAAGGCGACGAATATATTAATAATTTGGAATCTACACCCAATCAGGAATTGTACAATTGTTAATCAAAATCTTCCCTCCAGTTTACTACTACGTTATTAAAAAAGTAAAACTTGCATATTTATTTGGTAATAAATTAATGTATTAATACTATAATTTCATTTAACAGAATTTATATGTTAATTTCACTTTTTGTAATTCTTATAGAGTTCCCTGAGGAGGAGGGGGGACAAGTAAAGAAAGCATATAAAGAAAGCAGCAATGAATCCATTGGAATAAGTGCAAACATACATAGCTTTTCACTCTTTGATAGCAGTAATTATAATTTTGATTCTCAAGGTGCTATGATCCACATTCAAGTTTCATTTATGCTTTCAAATTTTCTAATAGTCATTCATCATGTACGTCTAACATGTAGGAAAAAGTAGTTAAGATCTATTTGCAACAAATGTTTAACTGTGTAAAATGGATTTATTTCGTGATGCAAAATTATATAATAGTCGGTGTAATTTCTAAAATGTGGTATTAGGGCATGTGGAGAGACATACACATTACTAGAGTCACATGTATCAGTATAATGAATGAAACAATGTTGCCATACTCACGGGAGGGGGAAATGTCAAAACGACACAGACCTTGAATGGGCTAAAGGAAATAATATCTTCCGTTTAGCTCGAAGACTCCTTCCTCTAATTTAACTATTGCAGTTTTCCTGCAACTGACTGTAAGCACAATCAGTGTTATGTTTATTGCGACTTAAGAAATTTAAGTCAACCAGCCGAACGAGTAAACTTTCACTTCAGATGAAATGGTTAATTTGCTTATTTCTGAGAAGCCTCACATTATCTTTATGGCTCCAAAGTTATCCTCTTCGTAATTCCGTGAATTCTGTACTTACTTGCAAAACGTACCGCAAAGACATATTTACATCAATCTGAAAGGAAAAAATTAAAACTTCACATGGAAGATATGGTTTTATTCTTTTTGTATTATTACAGATCATAATAAGGCAGTAAAGAGACGATATGTTATGAAGAAATACCTTGTTTTTCAGACAGAGTTATAAAAATAATCTTAACATTATGCGAATTTTTTATGTTTATTGTTCATGACTAAAGGAATTTATTTAAAAGGGTTTTAATCGTTTTTCTGATTGATTTCACTGAAGTTTTAACTCCCTCTCAATGACAAATACGAATCATTGCAAGCTGACGGTGTTGAGGCGCAGAATGTAGATACTTTTTATTTCCCAAAAATGTTTTTCAATTATTTTTCGTATTTTCAAATAATCTCGCTTTTATTTCAGCTTTTTCTTAAAAGCTACCCATCATGGAAATTTTAAAAAGTCCTACGTTTACTAACGTTTTGACTTTCACTAGACTTGCAATTTATCATGCATGTGAAAATCATTTGATTTATTAATATTTTGTTCATTTTGTGTAAAACTTTCACAACTTCAAAGTGTCCAAGCAATATTAATGCGATGAAAACACATCAAAATGTCGAAACACACATTTCATGATCTGTGAGATTACGTACGACTACATTTAATTGTAAATATGTCAGGTGTCTACTTTGAAGAGATGTGGCTGAGACTTTTGCACATTTAATACACATCATCGTTCACGTTCGGTTTACATTGCTTGCCCCCATAGTGCACCTTTTTGTTCTCTGGTCTTTATGAACACGGGATTTGGAGGAGACCTGTTAGATCTTTTTCGTAATCGCCTTCTCCTAAGAAATTAAAAACTAGTCGAACGAGTTAAGTGGTCCATTTGTAACAAATCCTCGAGTTACGTTATTTCCATTTAACACAACCGGAGGTACGATCCACCCTTAACGTCCGGTGTCTATTATGAATTTTACTGCTCGCCGTCCATTAAGAACAATCGGAACAAATTTGTTGTAGTTAATGATGACGATTGGGCTCCCCTATTCCAAGAAACGGTATTTTTTACTTATTTTGTTTTTCTTACAAAAAGAATTTGATATTAGAGAAGATATTGAACGACACAGACAAAATCACATTGGCTATTGGACTATTGGGTTCTCCTATTCCAAGAAAAGGTATTTTTTACTTATTTTGTTTTTCTTACAAAAAAATGATATTACAGAAGATATTGAACGACACAGCCGAAATCACGAATTACGGTCTCCGTTGTATATAACCTCGTCGAACGCCTTGGTTTACAAACTTTAAAGACGAGAGTTATTTGATATAACGCTCGTGAGCTGCACTAATGGCACGGCTCCAAAAATATGTTGTGTTAATGGTCTCTTCGGAATTGCAGATTGGTCTACCTCCCAGCAGCAAAAACAGCGTTCTTTACAGTACAGTATTTCACCAACAAACAACAGAAAAGTGAATGCAAGAATGATGAATTTCAATGCAAGGTGAAAACTTCAAACTCATTTATTTTAACACCTGATTTTGTGCCACAATTGCAGCCCACGAACGGATACATCGGCCTCCTGTATTACTCTTGACATCCGCCATCCACCGTGAGGTTGCACTCGGGCACCGCCAGAAAGCGCGCCGTCGCCTTCCGCTCATCGGCTACGCACAGCGCTCCCTGGCGCCGCTGCGGCAGGCCGAAGTTTGTGAGCGGTTCGGGCACGCACTCCCCGCGCCCGAACGCGTCCTCGGCCAGCACCGTCCCGCCCACACACACACGCCGCACCACCTCCTCCCGCCGGTGACACCGCCTGCTGAAGGCCATCCACACCTCGTCCGGCGACCCGCACCGCTTGGGCGCGCACACCGCCTTCAGCTGGCGCTTCACCACGAAGTGCACCTCGTCCAGCACCAGCCACTCCCCTTCGCCGCACGAGCCGCGTTGCAGAGGTCGCTGACACGCCCCGCCGTGCAGGACTTTGCCCTGCACGAAGCAGCCAAGGTCGTCGGCCGAACACTGAGTCCGGATGACGTCACCCGCCGCTCCGCGGTAGCTCCTCCACAAGTCCGGCACGCGGCACTTGCCCGGTTCGTCCGGTTGCACCACGCTGTCGGGTACTTCACACTCCGTACACACACACTCTAGATCGTCGTACATGTTGTTTCGTACCGGCAGCCCCCCGCAGAGTTCTTGTGCGTCGTTGTAGGAAACGAACGGCACCGGGCACAGCCTGTTTCGGTCGCTTTCGTTCTCGCAGTACGTCTTTCTGCACGTGGCTTTGAACCGGTTGTGGATGTTGCTTTCGGTTCTGTTGATGAAGAGTTTGAGCTTGCCGGCCAGGTGCTGGTGAGGCCCGACGTCACAGTCCGTGCCCAGCGGAAGGCACGTGCCGTCGCTGGAGCTTAAGACGCGGCTGAATTGAAAGCACAGCTTCTCCTCCGGGGTGCATTTCACCTCGTATCCGATGGAAGCGTCGCTGCGGAAACGCGACGGTGTTGATTCGGCGGTGACGCGCGGTGCTATCAGAGACAGCAAGGCAAATACTAGCGTGACCGCGTAGCAGACATCGCGAGGTCGAAAGAGGAGCGACACGATTTCTCTCGCGAATCGACCCATAGTGAACGGTCGGAGAGTTGCAGGTCGACTGAACCTCGCCCGGTCCGCCGTGGATTCTTGTACCCTTCCGTGAGGTCGCTGGACGACCTTCACCTTTTTGTTTTCTTTTGTTCCTTTTTTTTGGTCGAGTCGGCAGAGAGAGAAACCCGGCAGGTGAGCCAAAGAGGAAGAAAAGGGGAAAAAAACGACTGTTAATGATGCAGTGGAAATCGTACTAGAACAACCTGTTTTATTGCTGGATGTTTCGTAATAGTTATCCATATCCTACCAAGGAGAAACGGTTCGTGTTTAAGCGTATAAAATAATTTGACGGAAGTACACCTGTTTTATCGTTTCCTAGTAACAATACGTTTTGAGATTTTCAAAAGACGCCCAGCTTATTTCACTAATTATCAAATAGCAATTCGATAGGGATGTTTCGTACAAACTCTCGTTTAACGTATTATTGCTTCTGTTATATTGATGTTATTTTTTAACTGACCATATATGAATACATGATGTAATATAATACTAATATAATAACTATATTAAGTAAAGTTCGATTTTAATTAAGTTTTAATGTATTGTTTTCAAAACAAGTATTTTGATTATAACTCATCAAAATCGAGATAAATGTACGTATGACTGAAATGATTTGAACATTCACGGTTACAATTACGAACAATTTGAAGTGATTTTGAAAGAAAATGCAAAAGATTGTCGAGTGAAATCAAAAATAAGAGAAGTCGTATAATGTCATATAGTATTACAACAGGAGTTCGAAGAAAAGTGCAATAATTATAATTCACAGCGGTATAATTTCATAACCTTGTCCAACATTCAGCTTGGTTGCCTATTTCCTTTCAAATTGCCCACTTGCCTAATTGCTACAAATCACATGCTATCCAGTGCTATAAAATCAGCATGACGAGAAATGACACTGGAGCGAATGTATAGTTACGTGCTTCATACTATTCAGATACTGACTGGAATAATTTTTCTTAATTATTGTTTCTTCGCGATTGTCAAATACTTCTTGTTTTGAAGTTCGATTGCGAATGAGCAGGTAATAAAACCAATAAATATGTATATGTTTTTATGTTGAAAAAATTATGGGAGAAACACGCCAAATATTTGAAATAAAATTAATACGTAGAGACGAAACAAATCAGTGTTGTTCTCAATTAATATTTTAGCAGATACGCAAATTGGTATTTATAATTCTCAAATAAATATTAACGCAACGAAAAAAAAGAAAAATTCTTTAAAATAATACATTGAATTACAGTAAGAATTCTATTATGCAATATCTTAAAATTAATATCACTAACAATGAAATATTGCGATGTACCCTCCTTAGGTTTTGCTCCATTTTGAATATGTTATAGAAAAGACTGATCGGTAGTTTCCCGTGTTTTCTCCGATCATTACCAGGCTCAAGGCGGAGATGTACCTCCCTTCCTCTTGCTTGTCCTATTCTCACCCCTTACATACACACACATTAACATGCACACACTAGGGAGTGCATTATACTTAAGGGGGCTAAGGGCCTTCGCAGTTGACGCGCCCGGAATAAATCAACATCCTGGTTTTGTATCCGATTGTTATCAGAATTTTACGAAGTTCACTCATAGTGGAAAGTGAAAGGTTTCTTTTTGTGATCGAAGATTGTTTTTCCAAAATATCTTAATCCATAATCCTGTGACTCTTCTTCGAAAGGTACTACACAAGGAGCAAAAAATGTAAAATGCTCTAAGTGAATTTTCATTGCTTTCGAAACATTCTCTTTATGGCCAAACCAGGAAATTTGAATAACCCCAAAAGCCTTTTAGCATATTTAATATTAAATATTGATGCAGAGCGTACGAATATTTCTGTGCAATAACCAATGTAATCTGAAAATTGTGTATTTTCAGCATAAAGAAGGCACCATAGCAGTATTGAAAATTGAAATAATCTTTAATTCTGGTTTATCTTTAAATGAGAAGAATATCGGGAAATGTGCACGGTATCCCACAAAGACCAAAAAAATTATTACAACGAAAAGCAATTCGTTGTGACAAATTTATGTGAATTGAGTATTTTTTGCACAGAAAGTTCCTGTTATGATGACGTCAGTAATACGTTTTTTCAACCAGGCCCCCTAGCATTTTTGCAAATTTGTTTGTTGGATCTTTCTAAAGGAACAAGTGTACGAAAACCAAACGCGTAAGTAGGCATGCAAGTTTTGCATGCAGGGTGCGGAGGGTGTTTGTATAAGAAAATAGAATTGACATTTGTGCACGCAACTGCGCGTGCATGTAAGTACCGCGGTATGTATGTTGGCGTGTTGATCTTCGGAAGAGGTCTTTCGTGTTAATGAAACGCTTTCCAAACCTTTCACTTATTCGCGGTCTTCCTATTCATTTACTTTCGTGGTAGATTCTCTCCCAACAGGTCCAGATTTTCATCGTCTAAGATGTTTGGCAAATCTCATTTTATTAAAATGATTAGGGTATTGATAAACTGAAAAAAACGTGATATTTGATAAAATACAGTATGGGATGGCAAGGATGGGCTGATTAGAGGCACACATACTCCGATTAAAACATAGATGCACTTCAAGGTCACGAGCTGGAAGGAAAGGGAAACACTATTATCCATTCAGGAGCTTCCTGAGAACTTCAGGTATTGGTATTGAGCTTCCGATTGGATAAGTGTCCCCGTCCTCTCCACCAACTCGTGACCTTGAAGTGCAGCTATGTTTAAATATGAGTATAGGTTTTCTGGAGTGTCATCTTATATCATTTCCTGCACCAGCCAACGAAATTGATGAGGAAGAGTCAACACGATAGTAAAAGATTTCGCCAAAGCTTTTGATGTTGTCTCACACGATCGCCTTGTTAATTAATAGGTTAGAGTAATGACAATAGAATAGGAACATGGATAAACAGAATAGGCCGTGGCAAGAAACAGAAAGTCCTAATTAAAAGATGATATCAACGACCGGAACCGTTAAGTTAGGAATTCCACCAGGAAGTGCCATTGTTCCTCAAATGTTTATAGTCTTCTTGAATGATTTATCGACAAATTTAGCTTGAAATGTCCTTGTGTTTATCATGTATCACATTTATAAGGTCAAATCAGAGGACAATCAAGGTATTTTACAGCGAGAATTTGGTTACACTTCTGAGCAAAAACAAACGGCATGGAAGTAAACAGCCTAACGACCAAAATAATTACGTTTGATTAAGAGCAAATATTGTAGTGAAACCGCGAAAAAAATAACAATAATAATTGTAAAGTTTGTACATATTGCACACAACAAAGTAATTTTTACAATACATTCAAAAAGGAAACAGCGCATCTTCGATTTATTTATACCACTTACTGAATTATTATTTACGTTTCTCTTCATTTCTACATCATTTTCCTTTCTCAGCAAAGACCAGTTCTACGCTATTCATAGCTTTGTTACTTAACTTGGGATGGCAATTATTTTGTCACCAGAAAAAGCTTTTCTTTTGACTTCCACCTCCGTTTGATTTAATCATAACACGATTCTTGATATTTTTTCTTGCACCTTTCAAGATGTCACATTTACGTCACCCGTTTGATTTTTACCTTGTCTTTACATTCTCAACATTTTAGTGTGTTAATAAACAACTTCTTATCTTCTCATCTTGTTAATAAACAAACGTATTATCACCGGGCTTTTTCCTTATTATTACATACTTAATCTTTGGTGTCGTCGTAATTTGATTGCGTCGTAACATAGCTATCATTACAGCCTGGTTATCCTGGTAACAATCATGATTAGTTTATTGATCTGGTTATTACCTAAGTTCCTTTGAACTATCGTTAGACACATTCTCAAAGTACGTGATAATTGGAGGATGACATCATTGCAGAATAGAAAGTTTGTCTTAGTATCTTAAATTGAGTAACAAAGAATAGAGTTCATTGTACGAGTGAAGGAAGATGTTTCCAGTTTCCAAATGTGGTAATTGCGTCAAGACGTGACAAACCATTTTAATATAGGGTGATTCTGGCAGGAGCATAACATACGAGTATTTTACTTCTACATCAAGAGACCACTTGCAATGCCCTACTATATCTCACAATGACAGTGAAACTTAAATAGGCCTACTAAAGTACAACGCCACGCTTCTTTCCTTCACTTCTTCGTTTCCATCTCCTTTTCTCTTTCTTCCACCTCCCCTCTTTTTTCTCTTCCTTTTCCAAATTTCTGATCCTTCTTTCCCATCATTTTCTCACCTTTTGCCCTCGTCACTCTCCAGGTCTCTCAATCTTTTTCGTCGTCTCCTCCTTTTCTCTAACTTATTTTTTATACTCTTTTCCCTCCTTTTCTTTGCATTCCTCTACTTTTCCTTCTCTCCATCTTCTCTGGTTTCTCCACTCCTTCTTCCTGATCTTTCCTTCCTCGTCCTTTATCTCCCCTTTCATTTCTCCTCATCCGCCTTTTCCTTCTCCCTCCCGCTTCTCTCTTATCATTTGCTCTACCGTCTTCTCTCTTACTCTTCCTTCTTCTTTTTCCCTCCATTTCCTCCTGTTCCTCTTCCTCTTTTCCATCGTATTTCCTCTCTTCCTTCTTCCCTCTTAACTCTTCTCATTTCTTTCTTCCCTTCCCACCTATTTCTTATCTTGCCTCATTTTACTTCTTTATCACCACCCTCCTCGTCCTCTTCTTTTCCCTTTCCTTCGGGGCCCTCCGCTCATTTGCCTCCAGTTTCCCCTTCTCCTTTCCTCATTTGCTTCATCCTACCTACTCCTTTTCCCCTTCCTTGTTCTCTAGCCAATTGTTTTCTTTTGTCTTCCACCCCTTCCCACTTTTCTGGTTCCTCAGCCTTTTAAAAGTACGCCCTTCTACGCATGCCCGTGCGGCCTTCTCGTGCCCGCGTGCCATCGGCGCTTGTGCCTGGGCTTCGTATCGAAGTTGCGGGCGCTGCTTCGCGCCGCTCCGTTGTACCAGCTCCAGCCGCCTCCGCCGCCGCCTCTGCCACCACCGCCACCTCCTCCGTCGCCACCACCACCACCTCCTCCGCCACCACAACCACCGCCACCGCCACGTCAACCGCCGCCGCCGCCGCCGCCACCGCCACGTCAACCGCCGCCACCACCACCGCCACCGCCACCGCCACCTCAACAGCCGCCACCGCCACCTCAACAGCCGCCACCGCCACCTCAACAGCCGCCACCGCCACCTCAACAGCCGCCACCGCCACCTCAACCGCCGCTGCCACCGCCACCGCCACCTCAACCGCCGCTGCCACCGCCACCGCCACCTCAACCGCCGCTGCCACCGCCGCCGCCACCTCAACCGCCGCCGCCACCGCCGCCGCCGCCACCGCCGCCACCGCCGCCGCCACCGCCGCCACCGCCGCCACCGCCGCCACCGCCGCCACCGTTGCCGCTACTACCGCCGCTACCGCCAACGCCGCCACCGCGGCGCTGAGTAGTTGGCGGCGCGGCGCCTTGGTTGGTGCTCCGCAGACATGTACATCCCTTAATCGCGCCAATTTCTCCCCCGGGGCGGCGCGGGTGGCGGGGGCGACGGCGGCAGAACTAATCAACACGGCGCCACCGCTGCCGCCCCCGCCGCCCGCACTGCCGCGTACGGCAACTCGAAGCAACTTCTCGTCGGTTTGACGGAATATTGCCGACGGGGTGGGCTCCTGCCGCCTTACGACGCAATATTCGGGCGCGCGACCGCCCCGCCCCCCCTCCCACCCCAGCACGCGTGCGGCACGGCACGGCGCGGCTCGACGCCTGGGGTTGCAGAGTCCCGCTTCGCTATTATAGCGCGCGCCGCCGCCTGGATTTCTATTAACGCGCCCCGCTCTTGCCAGCGACACATTGCAAGACGGGTGAGGTGCGGCAGTGTTGGGCCGAGATTTTTGCCGATACTGATGTTTTTCTTTTAGTAGTTTTAAAGGAGTATGGTGTAGTGGAAACAATGTTCAATTTGCCACCTCAAGGACCAATTCAGGTAGGTCCAGATGGAATTTATACAGGAAAAAGCAGGTCTCCTATTTCTCTTTTCTCTTATTTTACATCTCACCATTATTCATATCATGCCACCAACACCTATCACCATCTATTAAATTATTTATTTTGTAAGGCTGAAATTAAGGTGACAATACTTTTTTATTGTAGTTGTAGTGATTAATAATCATTTATGATATTTTGCCACTATCGGTTATTTATGTAAAGCATTAAATTCTGTTGAATCGTGTGTCGTATACAATCCTTCAGTAAAGTAATTTCTACTCTATAATTTTAATTTTACTCATGTAATTTTGAAAGAAGTATGTAATAACTTGGTTTGACATTGGTAATATGGATTGTAAAGTATAACAATTGCGAAGTGCATGAATTGAATTTCGTGTTAATGCGTTACATAACTTTCAATACTGTAAAATAAAAATTAAATTCACTCAAGATTATTAATACACGGTTAATTATGCACTCAATATAATCATTGTATCATTTTGGAAATAATTTCTTTTTCTTTAATTCTGAAGGACACATTCAAAAGGCAATGGTGAAGGTTGCGTTCTACTGTAAAAAGGCTCTGTCAATTGGCGAAAGTTGAGTTCTACTGTAGTTTTTGCCTAGAAGTTTCTTTCCAGAAAAAATGCATTACTATACATCCAGTGCTCTATTTGTTTAGATAGAATGTGCGTACTAAAATTTAAAATCTGTGCTACATTTTCCATAATTCCTGAAAGAGTACTCTCCATGAGGTTTCTCTCAGAGCACCAAGTAACTAAAGACTCGCTTCAGAACCAAAGGTAGATTGTACATGTTCACTAAAAGAAAATAATTATTTATGATACGTATGACATTTTATTTTGCGAGTGCGAAAGGTTGTGACACGAGACCAAAAGGCCGATTGACGCAATTCTGCAAGCAACATGAAATCATTTTTATTATTTATTATTTATTTAATAGGTAATTATTACAGACAAATTAGAAAACTTGATGCAATGTGGCTAGGCCGAAGGCCTTTAAGTCATTACAATACCTACATTCTACCGCGTTCTAACCTTTCGAATTCTGGTATTCACCCCAAATGGTCTCTCCTTCGCATCAAAGCCGCGGAAAAGAGACCATAAGGTACGGCTGAGGAAAAAAACCCTGAAGGGGGAAAAACCTGCCGTCAGAAGCCGAATCATTTTTACCACGTGTGGTGAACTATTTTTTTAATTAGTCTTACTGACATCGATTCTTTAAAATTTAATTGAAGGTACAAATAATTGTTATATTAAGGTCAGTAGTAGCTGATGCTATCAAACGAAGGTATTTTGTTTGCTTTGTTGTATTTGCAGTTTTATCTGAACACTTTGAGTATGCTCACTTTTATCTCGTTTTGTATGTCTTGAATGTGCCACTTGTACTAGGGACTCTCTAAAATATAAATTAACACTACTACAAACAGTGACGTTATTTTCACACCTTGACGTGCTTGAAGGTCTTCTTTGTTTTTGCAGATAATATAAACTCTGATATCGTTAATTTCTATATTTTCTTCAAATTTACCTTAAACGCCCAGAAGGCGTATTTTCGATTTGTTGGGTCTGACCCCGTTCTGGCGCTACAATTCGGTAGTTTTCCCGTCCTGCAATTCGATTTTGTATTGTTTGATTCATTGTTAGTAATTTCGGGCGCGGCAACTGCTAAGTTCATAATTTCTGTACGAATAGTGCATGCTTTTCCTCCGAGAGTTGGCGGTGATCTTCGCCCGCTAGATGGTGAAATCCAACGCCGACCTACCGTCGTCTTGCATTTTTTTCCCGCACCAGCGGGGCACTGCCCAGCCCGGACAAGATCTAAGTACCCGGCCAATCTCTCGGTATGTGTGGGAGTGTAGTGCATGTTAATGTAAGGGTGTGTAAGTAACGGGGAAGAATGAACAAGGAAGGAGAAGGGAAGATCGCGCGCGGTCTGTTTGTTAGGGTACTGCTCCGGCTTTCGGCTGGTGTTGATCAGAGAAAGCACGGAAAACTTCCGATCAGAGCAGCCGGCCGCTAGCATTCTCTTCCAGACACCGACTGAATGCAACCTAACTGACAAGCTAGTGTTGAAAATCCTACCATCGTCTGTTTTGCAGTTTATGTAAGTACGGTTTAGGGGGAGGCAATTGCTCTTACACCTCTCTGCAGGAAGTCTGAATAACGCGCACACCCATGCCATCGCATGTTTCTGAACTCAAGATCTGCGGAGGCAGTATTAATTACCCTTGACCGCGACGCACGTTACAACGTTGGTAATTAGGGAAAAGCTACTGGAACTCAATTGTAAAGATAGTTGTTTAACCGAATTCACTGTCAGTAAGTAAAATGAACCAATAATGCAGATTTATCACGAACCCCGTAAGTATAGCATACAATTATTTAGTAAATTTTGTTAAAAGTAATCATATCATAAAAATGTAAATGATCTTGGCTGTCCATGTGACGCCGCGTCGATGGCTGTGTTGTCGACGTTTCGACCATCTTGTCGTGGTCTTCCTCAGGGCTGTTGTGCTGAGGAAGACCACAAGATGGTCGAAACGTCGGCAACACAGCCTTCGACGCGGCGTCACCTGGACAGCCAAGATCATTTACATGACTCTGGCCGCGGAAGCCTACGACTTCAATACCATGGTATCATGATTTAACGATATAACTATATATGAAAAATACAATCAATAGCAGACAACAACTCTATGAAGATAGATCATGCACCACCACTGCTACCTTGAGGGTAGAGGAGCACGCGATCAGCACATGTACGAGTGATTTCTGGGAACACATTACGCCTGATTTTTGTTACACTGTGTCATGACGCGTGACAACCACAGCAAAGAGCCCGAAATTTCACCTGGAGCCCACTTCAGGTTCTCCCTAAAATCTCTTCATCTTCTAAAAGTACCACGAGTCCCAGTTTGTTTGAAATAAAAAATCTTAAATTTAGTATTTAAAAAATTAAATTGTGTTCTACAATCCAGTATAATGAATTATTTAATTTTGGAATTTACAATTCATCCTATCATTTTGAAGCAGTTAAGTTAAGTTAATGCCTTATTTTATGTGGCGAGACTCGGGCCATCGGGCCCGCTCTTCCATCTAACCACGCAAATTTCGCTACGCTTCTTTCACCACCTAGCGGAGAAAAGAGGTATTATCTTGGGCGACGACGCAGGCGGATCTCAATTTTGCTCAGAGGCTTCTTTTAGGCTTGAGGATCTTTTACATGCAGTAAATCTACTACATGGGACAGCCAGCTTTACTTCCCCTCCGCAGGAAAGCGTATGAAGGATTTTAAAACTCCACGGCTTCGATCGGGTTTGAACCCGCAAACTCGGGTACAACAGTCCGGTACGCTGACCGTTATACCATCGAATCCGCCGCTACTGTGATATTAAATAATATATTTAATGTTTGAAATAATAATAATAATAATAATAATAATAATAAAAATAATAAAAATAATAAAAATAATAAAAATAATAAAAATAATAAAAATAATAAAAATAATAATAATAAAAATAATGTAGATTGCAAAGAAGTACTGAATAGATAATGAAAGTGTGCGCAACTAGTCCCAAACCGTTTTTTGAAAGGGTTCGACCTTTGGTGAGTTCGCCAAGTAAATGAGGCGCTTCAGCCTCGCCCGCCCTGCGACCGCGAGCGCACCCTGTGTAAGAGGTGCTCTAACGGGGTATGGATTGAGCGCATCCTTAAGCTGCGGCGGCCGTCACTGCCACTGACTGGTGAGCAAGACTTGGGCTGGGTTAACCCGAACGCCACCCATTGATCTGCCCCCAGGAATCAATTACGAGTGAAAGACGGCGCGGGCGTGGGTGTTGCCAGGGGGTGGAATGAGGGGCGGAGTCGGGATTGAGGGTTGAGGTGGAAATGAGGGAGGCGACGGAGCTTGTTGGTTGAGCTGGAGTTGTGTGTGGGGGAAGCTAGGACAGGATCTGAGATTAGGACGGAGTTAAGTGGATGCTAGGGGTTGTTTTAGGTGGTAAAGCTGGAGAAGTTGTAAGGATTGAAGTGGATGAATGGGGCTGGTAGAGGGGAGGTGACGATAGATGAATGGTTGGTGAAGGAATGGGAGTGGGGAAAGAATGGTGGCGGGGAAGGAATTGTGACAACGGAGGAATGGCGGTGGAGGGATAGTGGTGATGGAGGAACGGTGTCAGTGGAGAGAATGGTGGCTGTGAAGGAATGGAGATGATGGATGAGGGTGGAGGAGTGGTGGCGATGGAGGAATGGTGGCGGTGAAGGGAAGATGTCGTTGCAGGAATGGTGGCGATGGAGGGATGATGGCGGTGTAGGGAATATTTCGATAGACGAACGGTCGCAGTGAAGGGAAAATTTGGATGGAGGTATGGTGGCGATGGAGGAAATGTGTCCGTGAAGGGAAGACGGCGGTGGAGGGATGGTGGTGGGGGAGGAAAACTGGCGATACATGAACGGTGCCAGTGAAGGGAATATTTCGGTGGAAGAATGGTGGCGGTGGATGGGGGTGATGATGAAATGGTAGTGGAGGGAAGATGTCGATGGAAGGGTGATAGTGGTGGAGGGAAAGTGTCGATAGACAAACGGTTGCAGTGAAGTGAGGATTTAGTTCGAGGAATGGTGACGATGGAGGAATTGGAGGCGGTGAATGGTAGGTGGCGTTAGAGGAATGGCGGTGATGAAGTAAAAGTGCCATTGCAGGAATGGTGGCGATGGAGGGATGATGGCAGTGGAGAGAAAATCTCGATAGACGAACGGTGGCAGTGAAGGGAAGATTTCGTCGAGGAATGCTGGTGATGGAGGAATGGTGCGATGGAGTGAATGGTGACGATGCAGGAATAGAGAAAAGAAGGTGGAGATAGGGTTGAAGATCGAGGATGAATGGTAACCACAGAGGGATGGTGAATACAAGCAGTAGTCGAGAAATGGAAGGGGAAGAATGAAAAACTGGAATTCGGATCCGCTGGATGGAACCGAGTTGTGGCATGGAGCGAAGCTTCCGAGCAGAGGGGAGGAGTACCACCCAATATAAACAGTAGCGATCTCTCGCTGGGCGTGGCGCGAAGGGTAACACCCCCTGGAAGAGACGTTTGCCTCGAAGGGGAATCCACCCCTTCGTTCGCGCGCAAACCGCGGGCGGGGGCGTGGGCGTGGGTGGGGGCGGAACGGCACGCTGTGCAGGAGATCGTGCACACTTATCATACGACGTGATTATCTGGAGCCGCTTCCCTTGGCGGGGAGCGCTGAATCTGTTTGAGGCACGAAGAACAAACACCAGGCGAAGCGTAAGCTGTATTGCATGTAAATGTTCTGGGTTTCCCAAACAGACTTTCGTTATGATATGATGGGTGTGCCTCTTAAGACGGACATGGCAAATATTTTACGAGCCGTTTCGCTTAATTGCTTTGGCAGTAGTAATTTACTTTTTAGATATATGATCGATGAAAATTATAAAAAGCATAAAACAATCATATTATTTTGTATAATTGTCACCTTGCCCGTCACCTTGTTGGATGCACTTACGCTCGGAGAATATGTTCCGCAGACGAACAGCTATCCAAATTGTGACCATATTACTGAGTAACAATGTATTTTTTTAATAATTAAATTAGTTCAAAGAATTGGTCGTCCCGACCGGGATTCGAACCCGGTTAGAGCAGCTGGGCGTAAACCAGAAGGCCCGGGTTCGAATCCCGGTCGGGGCGACCAATTCTTTGAACTAATTTAATTATTAGATACTATTTTGTTTTCTTGTATTTCTGCCTTTCTAGTGCCTGTCGAATAAACCATATGCTCAAGGTTTTTATTCATCTACATTCTGAATGGGAAGAAAAATATTACTTTATAATGTGTTATTCAAAAATAGAAATATAATGTTACGGGCTTATTCCGTTAAGTAGATAACACGTAATATCAGATTATTGCATTTTACTTCTTCTCTAATTCTGGTGATAAAATGAAGCTTATTAATAAATACAAAATGATTGGAAACCAAAATTATTTTACCAGTGACATTAGTACTTAAATATTTGGAGATTATACGTTCTTAAAGTTTTGGATATGTTTTAAGAGTTGGAGAACATGGAAACAGATTCTTTAATTTCGTAATCGAAGTTACCACACATTTTCATTTCTGTATACAGTACTAATAAATCAATTACTTGCTTAATGAAGAAAAATGAAGTTAATTAAATTGTAATTGGTTTTCACGTTTTGAATCCTTCTGAAAATTTACTAAAAGAACTAACTTCAGTATTGACTATTCTTCGTAACCATTAAATAAATATTTTACTGCAAGATTTACAACCTTAACTAAGTTGTAATTTTCGTAGGGTAATTACCTTTCGTTCTTCTGTAATACTCTTCATTAAAGCATTAAATTAAGTTGGTATGATCAAAGTTTATATTTTATCTAAAATACATTTATTTTGAACCTTAAGTAAAATGCCGTGTCAACTTTAGGCATTCAATCACTGTCACCTTTGTTGCGAATTTTGTACTGAAAACGCTTTCGTGTTTTGCCACGTGTTTTTCCTCTTGCGCAAGTGTGTATGTTACGGCTCCCCTGCTCTCAAGTTTTTCCTCGTCGTGCATTCATCACTCTCGGTAGATTTACCCGCGTAAACAAGCACGGCGGGGTGTCTGAAGCTTTGTTACAAATGGTGAAACTCAAAGCTCGAACAATTGACTGCGAGGCGCTTAACGGTCTCGAATGGAAACCTCTAATGTCTCGCAAAGAGCATTCACCAGATAATACTACGTGGGAGTGTACAGGCGTATTGCTGTTCTGCTGTTATTATACCCTTTTGAGGGTAAAATTGTTTCCGCCTTTCCACCCTCAATGCATTCTGTGTATCTGTGCACGATTCTCGAGCACAGTGTTCTTGAACCAGTCAGAAAAGTTTGGTTTTCCGAAGGAAAATCAGGTCATTTTTTACTTTATTTTTTTGTATTCACAATTAAACGAAATATACATAAAACTTCATAAAACAAGCGAGAACCTGAGCTTAAATTATTCTATGTGAATAATAATAATAATAATAATAATAATAATAATAATAATAATAATAATAATAATAATAATAAAATTTTGACTACAATTAAGCCACTATTTCAGGTTTTATTATTATTATGAAGTAATCCGTATCATGTTGTTATAAATGACCATTGTTTATAAATACGGGTGCTTGAATAATTATATTCTGTCATACTACAAAATTCCCAGGCTCTAAAAACATAAAACACTATTAAACGGCAAAAATATTTAATTACAGAATGAACTATATACAAAAACAACAGGTTTACTTGAATGAACTGTAATGATAAATCACAAAATGGATTACAAAAGATTAGGAAATAAAACCGAAAAATTGGCGCTTAATGGCGAACAAGAAACTATTTTAAATTCATCTGGCGCACATTCGTCGAATTTCATCAAGTAAACCCAGCCGCTTAGAAAATTGAGCCAATCGCAAGGCGAGTTCACAAAAACAATGTTTCCTGGAAATGTGAAGGAAGTCAGAAGTATGTGGTAGATGACACTTCAAACTCAGAATTGGTTGCGTGCGGTGGACGTTTGTAGGCTGAGAGAGTATGGACTCGCTGGTGGTCATGGTCGTCAAGCATAAAATTTTAAGTGTCAATAAAAGTCCACATCTATCAAGGAATATTCATTTTTGTGAAAATCATGTGGACAGTTTCGCAAGTGTTGTTGACGGACGGGCCTCTAACCGGGAGGTCCTAGGTTCGAGTCCTGACGGCGGCAGGATTTTCGACACTAGCTGTTCTGCTAGGTCGAATTCAGCTGCTGTCTGGAGGAGAATTCTAGCGGCCGGCTGCTCTGATCGGTAGTTTTCCGTGTTTTTTCCGATCAACACCAGGCGAATGCCGGAGCAGTACCCTAACAAACGGGCCACGGACCGCGCGCGAGCTGTCCTTCCTCTTCCTTGTCAGATCCTCTCCCCTTACACACACACACTAACATGCACTACACTACCACACATTCCGGATGAGCGGTCGGGAAGTTAGAGCTTGTCCCGACTGGGGCGGTGCCCCGCTGGTGGGAGAGTCCTGGTTAGGGGGAACCCCACTAGCCGACGGTAGGTCGGCGCCGGATCTCGCCATCCAGCGGGGGAAGATCACCGCCATCTCCCGAGAAAAAACATGCACTACACTAACGGGACTAATGACCAAAGTAGTTGACGCGCCCGAAAACACGAAAAAATCAATCAATCAATTGACGGACGGACGGACAGACAGACAGAAGTTTTGGTACAAACCAATTTCTCGGTATCGGGAACCCCAAAACTTCGACTATATCAAATAAACGAGAAAATATATAACTTATATAAGCGATACAAATCCACTTGTTTGGTATCAGAAATGGACAAAACGTGCTATTTTTTGGGAAAAATAAATGTATTATCTTTTTGCAGACTTGCAATGAGTCCTTTATAATATGTACACGAGAAAATAAACATAAAATCTTCTTCAGTGTAAAATGATTTTTTTATTAATTAAAAATATATTTAGCACTAAACGTTCTGATATGCTAGTTACTGTACCACTTACGTTACAAATTTTTAAGATTAAAAACCTGCATCTTCAGAAATGTCATAATTTTAAAATTTAAGAGAAGCTTTTTAAAATTCTCTTTAATATTTTTTTGGAAATTCTCCTAGCAAACAGAGGCAAGTTGAGGACAAGGCCGGCAGAGCGCAGCAGCGTGGTGTGACCGCGGGGTGAGCGGGCGGGCAGTGGGTGGGCGGACGGTCTGCATAATAACCGGACACGCATGCAACGAGACAGGCAGACGGGAAGTTAGATAAAACGCGATGAGATAAGAGGCGACGTGCGTAGCGCGTGTCTCCGGACGACGGGATGGGACGGCGCGGGACGCGACGGGACGGCACGGGACGGGAGCGCAATCTGACGCGGAAGATTCAGAGCGGAGTGTAGGGCGACTGCCAGACGCCGGACGGGCGCGCTTCGAGCTTTGCGAAGGGCCGTGCCAGAGCACAAACGCGCTCTGGGAAATGCGATTGCGGGTGACGTGGCAGGCGAATCTGTCGGTTGGTGAAAGGTGATTAAAGAACTAAAAGTCGATTTGCAGGGAAGAAGTGATATACCGACAGTGAAGTTTTAAAAATGAATGTGGCGGGCGGGTTATACGCGTCACCAGAGAGTGTGTTCTAGCGTCCAAATTCTACGGAGACTTCTTGTGAGAAATCGAATTTCGTTATGTTCTCATTAACTACAAGTATATTATAATAAAGATTTTTTCTACTCGCATTGTATAATTCTCTCATTTGATGGCTGCAACCCGTTGCATAAATATACTCATTACGATACAGATTTCATTCTGATAGAGGTTCTTGAACAATTACAGAAAAGTTTACCATCAAAATATTGACAATTTATCATTGAGAATCGTTCTAGTAAGTTCGATTGTGTACATTAAAATTGCATTTAATATTATATTATGCTTGTCAATTTTAATTTCTTTTTTATTAATAATGTATACGTTGAACATTATATAATATAAATTGGACCGTAATTTCACTTTGATCACATTGGACTATCGCAGTGAAAATCTAAAGCCACCTGCGGCAGAAACTGTTAGGGAACTGTCCGCTAGCTGGCCTTGGCGGTACCATGCATGTCAACAGCCACGAATCGATTGATCATAAAAGTTCAACTTCTAAGTTACTTTAAGTCGTAGAAAAAGTACCATATGAAACTTGATAAAATGGGTATTAATATACACGTGTGAAGTTTACGATACTGGTATTAATACCCATCATTTACAATCATTTCATAATGTACTATTTGAAGCGTTTGCACAAGTATACTGGTTAATTTTCAGCCCACAGTTATAGAGAAGTCTTTTCCATTGTTTATATTAATAATCTTGTTCGTGTGTTCGTGTGGGCTTGTGGGCTTGTGCTTATCTTCGTGTGGGCTTGTGGGCTTGTGCTTCCCGTATTCCATTCATTGAAAAATTAAAAATACTGGCTTGATTGGATCGAGAACTTGAATTAAGGAAAATTCTTTGCTTACCTCTTACCTCTTAAACCGGGAGCGTAGGCTCAGAGTATCAACTGATGTCACTGCAGCGCATCTGACCGGGAGGTCCTACGTTAGAGTCCTGACAGCGGCAGGATTTTCGACACTAGCTTTTCAGCTGGCTCGAATTCAGTCGTTGTCTGGAGGAGAATTCTAGCGGCCGGCTGTTCTGATCGGTAGTTTTCCGGGGTTTCTCCGATCAACACCAGGCGAACCAGGAACAGTACCGTAACAAAGGGGCCACGGAGCGCGCGCGCGATCTTCCCTCTTACCTATTCTATCCTCTCCCCTTACACACACACTTACACAAAAATTCGCTACACTACCACATATTCTGGGAAACCGATCGGGAGATTAGAGCTCGTCGCGGCAGGGGCGGTGCCCCGCTGGTGGGAGAGTCCTTGCTCGGGGGAAACACCGTTAGCTGACGGTAGGTCGGCGCCGGATCTCGCCATCCAGCGGGGCAAGTTCACCGCCATCTCCCGACGAAAAACACACGCCACACTTACGGGACTAATGACGTAAGCTGTTGGCGTGCCCGGAAGGACTAACAAACCAACGAAAAGTTTACCCCTTAAGTAAAATTCTTTGCTTCCCCCTTAACCTGACGTAGGCTTGTTTTAATCTTTCCCGAAGAAAAAAAATCGTAGTATTTTTCTGCAAACTCGTACATTTCCTTACCATAATACGAATATATGATACAACGCCAACTGGAGTACTCACTCCCTGATACATTACTCCGCCTTTGAAGGCATTAATTCATGAAAATATCGTTGTAATTTGGATTTTCGACATGCATTTTCGTGATTATTCAATTTGATTCCGAGAGTTTCATTTTACTAATAATTACTCTCCCCTTCCATTACGATTTTCATTTTTTTTTACATATCGGTGTGTATTATCATTTTCCCATGATCGTAATACCTATTTATTGAGTTCAACGGGTTCGAGATTCGAATTTGTTTTTCATGTCAATTTCTTTCGCGTCGTTAAGCTCGTACACTGAATATTAAATAGAAACTTGAAAATACATGTGAAATAAATATATTAATTTCATGGTCTTTGATGAAATAACATTTTTGCTCACTAACGAAATAAACGTTTTCTCCCGCTTCAGCTATTTCTTCTTTTTCTTTTATCGTGGCCTTTTATGATACTCTTTGGTCGAATATATATTTTATATTGCGTTATTACAATGTTTAGAAAACTAATATTAATTTGAAAATCCTAAACAAAAATTTAGAAGATTTGAAATAATGTAAATAGGAATAAACCTTACTAGCCAAAAAGAAGAAACTTCAACTGCAAGTGCAAAGACTGTATTGGCTACTAGGGTAATACCATTCTAATCTATCCTTAGACAATAAATTATTGACCTATAAAAGCAGTAATAATCCCAATATAGACCAACGGCATCCAAATTTGGAGGACGAAAAGCAGATCATCTCTCTCCAAATCTCATTACAAAGATTTCAATCCAAAACGCTTAGAATGATTGCTGCAGCACCATGGTACATCTCAAACAGAACGCTACGTAGAGACTTAAAATTACCAACAGTCTTTCAAAGAATCGTCATCTTGAACGTCTGGAAACCCACCCAAATCCTCTAGCCATCAAACTCACTAGTGAAAAAAAGTTTAAGGTTAAAAGTACTAGTTTCTATACCCAATACTAAAAAATGTGGATAGTTTGCCATCTACACTGACTGACGTAACACAGTGTGTCACGTCTACATACGTTTACACACGTCACTCCTACATACGTTTACACAACACATTTTGGTTTTCACATATTTAGGAATGGATTTTTAATTGCAACTCGCTTTAAATTGTGCAAATAACTTTCGATTAACACAATACTTATGACATTACAAGAAAAAAAACGATGATTCCAGTCAATTTAAATATATTAGAAGCAGACGTTTTGGCCTAAATTGTAAGGCCCTCTTCAGTGTCTGAAAGGTCAACATCAACCAATCAGTTACAATCTTACATATTACATTAATATTATTAGTACAAAACAAATATAAAACAAAAACAATGAGATAAGGACGTGGTACCTGTAAATTTCCTAGGTTATGTTACATCATAATGTCGAGATATAATATAGACTTGCGCTGTTTTATTGTACCGAAGTTGGCACCTCCTACACACACAGTAACTTGAACCGTTGCGTATCGAACAACATGCACCGATACCTTAAACTATTTCAATTGGAAGAATATCTTCCAAGATAATCAATTGCATTCCTCAATGCCTTTCCAATATGGTCCTGTAGACCACCATTGTTTAAGATTAGAAGTGCCTGGTTTTATATCCGCACGGTCCGGAATGTGCTCCAACCCCCCATAAGCCACCATGTTCCCCCTCTTTCCCCTCCAGCCCCGCCGGAGCCACCGACTCCGTCAGCTCGTTCGCATTTCCCGAGTGTGCTCTAGCTGGCTGACACGAAGGGCATTGGCGGCGGACTGTCAATCGCAGCTTCCGAACGGCGCGTGTTTTGAAATACCATGTATCGGAAACGCTCTGAGAGGACTTGTATTCCCCTCATGTTAAGAAATGTTTAAGAAACATTGCACCACAATTATTTGGGTGTGCACATGCAGACGTGCGAATACCCACGAGCCGCCACTAATTGGGGTACATTCACTAACAAATTGTCATTATCAACAACAAATGCTACATCATATTTAATAATTGTTTTCAAAGTAAAGGAGATCTTAAATTTACCTTGTTCAAAATAAAAAAAACAACTTAGTTTTTCATTTTCTTTACTGACTTAGAGTCAGTAAATCCGCACGGATTAAAACACGTAAGCAATACGCACTTTTCTAAATATTTGTCGCTAAGATAGAGATATGAAGTGTTAAGATGGTGATACTTCGTAGTCTCTGGCTTCGTAGAAGAGGCCAAATCCTCCTTCCTAGGACACAAAGGATAGTATTACATGTGGCTTGATGTCGTGAGTTGTATACAAAGTAGATTGAAATATTCAAACGACATTTGGATCTCTGGTATTTGCGTCATTGAAGTTTTTACTCTCATCTTAAATTGCTGCGCCTCAGAAGCGTAGAGAGGGTAAACGATAGGAATGAGAAACTTACTGCCGACATAGAAACGTAATTCTTGCTCAGGACAAATGAAAAGAGGCAATATGTTTGTACTGCAAAAATTACAAAAAAATTGCGGATTGGCCCAGGTTTTCAACGTTAAGGTAATTAGTGTCGAAAATGGTATTCGTTATTAGTAAGCCAAACGGATTTTAGAACGGTAGGCAAGTAAGTAAACACGATATGGCTGTAAACGAGCATGTGTGTAGTAAGTGAAATATAGGTGTGGGCGAGTTTCTGTAGCGCTGACATCTTCTAGGTGCTGGTTGCTGGAAAGAACACTACGCGTGCTTGCCTAATTAGTTTAGAAAGAGTTTAGTAAAAATGAGTGTAGTTTGTTTGCTGATATAAGGTTTTTTCTTTCAGATGTTTTCTCCTCGCAGTACTAAATGTTTGTATTTTTACGAGATTTATAATCTACAGTATACCTAATGTGAAAGCCAGAAAACAATATATTAGAAATGTAGTGCGTTTGCTTTGTAACGGATTAAAGGCCTTTATACTAGCCATATCGTGTTTTGTAATGCGTTTTAATATTAACCCTAGGAGGTCTAAGGAGGTACATTTTGTACTCCAGGACATGTTTTTGTCATTTATTTCAGTTATTCTTACCATCTGTGTGACATCTTTTTTCTAGTTGCATATTTTACCATAAAATATAGAAAATGCGCTCAGTAGAAAATATTCAATAATTATTTTTTCTGGAAATATATTTTTCTCGCCATGGGCTCCAAAATGGGGTCCTATAATACTCCCGTGTCATTTGTGGCAGTCAATTATTCTAGCAATTTTGTACACGAATCGTTAAGAGAGCAGTTTGAATTTAATGTTATCACTTGTAGTTGTATTGTTTTCCAATATATCACATAGGTATTGCTCTCACATTGTTCGGGGTTTATTATCGTAGTTTCACAGGAATGTACTAGATGAATACATTATTATAATATATTGTGGTCTGTTGACTGCTTTTGCTAGATTCTTATTTTCAACAGTGATTACTTAAAATAATAAATGCTGTGTATATAAAAATTGTGTGTGCAGTAAGCATTCCTACAAAACGGTTATCTACCCGTGCTAAAACTGTTAAACAGCAAGTGTATTACGGTTTGTGAAGACTTTTGTGAAGTTTCCAACAAATGTAAGTTTAAACGCGCCCACTAATTATTATCATAATAGAAATAACAATATATAAAAAATGAAAAATATTAGAATCAATTTAAAGTGAAAATAATGATGAAAAGAAGCGGGTCCAAAATATACCCCTTCATTACTCTAAAGGTGTAAATTTTCTCAGGTCTCCGAGGGTTAATAATAAATGAGTTAATAACAAAAAGTGTCGGAAAACGTGCGGGGCCGACGGCGCTAACTTCGAGTCCCCAACATTCGTCCCATCGCCATAACTACTGTATCCAGCGAATCTGGTATCCAGTGCACAAAAAACGTTCGTTCCTTTAACTTTCGTACCATGTCTGCTCGTTTATATCAAGTACTACACGTGGGGTTGTTTTGGACCCCAAAGCTACTGACAATTGGAAGTGCTAATCATGAATGTGTACTGCAACATACCTGATGTAAATAATTGATTTTTATATAAGAACACCTTTTCTAAGTTATTTTCAATAACATAAAAATATAATTTATTCATATTAAATATTTCATATAAAGAATAACCTCCACGGTACGTAGCTTCCATTATTGTTTTATAATGCGTGAGAAATATTTTATAAGAGTGTGTGAAAGCTATTTCGAGATAAATCAAATATCAGACCAAATTTGACGGTATCAGACGTTTTTTTAAGTTCATAGCAATATTTTTGAAATGAGAATGGAGAAAATTACAGATTATATCTCAGGTCAAACCGGTGTAATGTAACGAAAAAAATTATAACTCCCTAATAAAATTCAGAAAATTTGTGAAAATGGTTTGGCACAAGTGCTCAAAAGCATATCTAGAAGACCGAAATTATCCTGCAAATATTTAGGAAAATATTCACATTAATGATCGTGGGATCCAAAAAGACCCCAGACCCCCCACGGCGGCGCCACCGTACGGCGGCCGTGACGTCCGGCAGAGATGGTGTAACGGTTAGCGTATCGGGCAGATATACCCAAGTTTCTGGGTTCAAACCAGATGGAAGCCGTGAATTTTTAAGGGCGAAAAAATCCTTCGTACGCCTTCCTTCGGAGGGGAAGTAAAGCCAGCTGTCCCATGTTAATAGATTTACTGCATGGAAAAGACCCTCAAGCCTAAATTCAAATTGCGTATTTCGTCGCCCAAGTAATACCTTCTTTCTCTTCTAGTAGGTGAAAGCATAACGAAATTTGCGTAGTCAGACGGAAGAGTGGGCCTCACGGCCTGAGTCTCGTCACGTACAATAAGGCATCAATTCATTCATTCAATTCATTTATTCATTCAGTACGAGAGTTTAAGTGCCAAACAAAATACACCACTCGGCAAAAACTGCTCTCAATCTCTCCGAGCTCAGACGCCGCGAACCCCACTCCTTGGAGGCGCGATCCGGCCGCAGGTGATCAGAGAAACCTCCCCACCTTCAACCAACGCGAAGTTGATTAATCTGAGCTCACCGCCTCAGTCAGGAGGAGGGGAGGTGCCGCCGTCCAAAAACTCCGCCACCCCCACCCAATCCCCCACCTCCCCCCGGTGGTAGCGCGTTCAGTCGCACCCCTGTAATTGTCCCTATGATGAATTGCTGTCGGCCTTCTCAACCGACACCTAAATACAACGCACCTCCGCACCCCACCACCGCGGTCCCCCTCCCCCGTCCCCCCTGCGCTCGTATCGGATTTTAATTTAGGGTCCCCCGTGGGATTATGTTGCGGTCCGGAAGTATCTGCGGGATATGGCTGTGCACCGTCGTTTTCCCACCGTCTGACAGATTTCAGACGTGAGGGGTAGAATATTTTTGAAAGAAATGTTGCGAGATTATGTATTGTGTCGGGGTGAGGGAAGAATGCTAATTTAGAGGGGTTCATTTCCTTGTCCGAGTTCGTTCGATCTGAAAGCACGCGTTTAAACGAATTAATACGTATCTAAAATTACGTATCGAATGAACAATTACATTCTAGCTATAATTTGTTCTCCCTGCCCTTCAAGTTTGTAACTCATACTGCCAAATTCTGTCTTATTTTCATATTTCAGTATGTTTGTTGATTTTATTTTCTGAGTGGCGACAGTTGTATCGAGGTGAACCGAAGGTAAGTCATCTCAACTTGATAGTTCAGTCGTCAAGAACTAAAAAGGATTACGCGGATAAAGGACATGAAAACAATTTCTTTGGGTATGAAGTATGCGCTGAGGCACTAGTTAAACACCGATTACTCGACTTCCCAGATTCTGTGCAAATTCCGTGAGACCCAGAACTTCAATATTTTTCTGATTTTTATCGAGATTTTTCATTATAACTCTTCAAAAGTCAAGTCCTGCAGGAAAAATTCAAACAAATTTTAAAATAACATTTTCTTTCAAAATAAAACTTTTATATGAAATATTTATTTCTTAACTAATTAACAAGCGAGCTGTAGCGTTTTAAAAACACGGATGTTTTCATTTCTCCAAAATATGTGCTAAATATGCATGTTTGTGATATTATAATCGACTATTAATGAATAGAATAAGACTTATGTTAATACTATTATTCATCTCAACGCCGGTGTAAAAATTGCCTCAAAAATGTACACCTTGCCGAAAATGTTAATGTACAAAAAATTGATGGATATGTGTGTATATGATGAATGATGTGTATGTGTGTTCGTGTGTGTCAGTAAATGCATGATAGTAAATACTGAAATATACTGCTACAAAGTCTGGTAGTGTTATTCTCTTAGGTGAAGTCGAGGTTCTACTGATATTGCTAACAGATATTGATAAGATCAGATAGAAATTGAAAATTCATGAATGAGAGTTATTTACTTCTTCACTTTTGTGAAAATTGGGATTGAAAAACCTCTCATTCCTTACCTCCGATCTCCAGTATGCGAATTTTCCAGATAAATGAACTCTTGATGTTTTTGTACACTAATTAACGAATTTTTACAAATAAATAACTATGTACCTGTCAAATTCTCCTGAAAATACTAAAACAATATTTTTTTCACTCATCATTGAATATAATCTCTGTACACAATGGTGTTTGTTTTATGCATACTTACTTAAAATTATGCAATTGGCTTGTTGGTTTTATGCATAATTCTGTAATAAAGTAACTTATCAATTCCTATTTGCCACGTTCTTCTTCCGTAACAAACTTGTGTTCTAGATTCGTATTTACAAAATGTTGGAAGTTGAAGTAACAAAATGTAGGGATAAAGAGGATTGAGAAGTGCACGTCTATCATTTCAAAAAATAGTGTTTTCATATGTGAAAAATGAATATTCCATACCAAAATAACACATCGATTTGATTCAAATTAATGCAATTAAAGTTTATACATTTTTGGTGAAAATATTAAAAGAATAATCGAATTTGACGATCAACACATTTTTTACACATTTATGATTCGCTCCGATATTTTTCATATTTTGGATTGTAATTTACTAATCAATTTGTTACGCACAAGGAGCGCATTATAACTAAGCATATTGAAAGCATTGCATATGAAAGAAGTTGTTGCTTTGGGAAAGGTCACGCTAAATTGGCCATACAACATAAATTAGACGTGTATGACACAAATGTTTCTCTGCGAGAGAGAAATGATTATTGTATAACGGTACTTTAATTCGAAATTATTTTTTATAAGTGTCAAATTTAATTTATAATTGATGCCCAAGTTCGTTGTAATGTATTGATTTGAACCGCTATATTCTATGCATTTGGAATCAACTTCTGAGAGAGTGACTTCGGGGTATTTCTCCAGAGTTGAAACCCCCTAAAGTAAACGAGGATATTCAGTGTCTTTGAGATGGCTTTGTTAAGAGGTCACATGCAATAGTCGTGCATTGATAGTACAAAAAAAAAAACCAATAACATTCAGAAATTCGTAATTTAAGACTAGTCCTAGACGAAATGAAATATAGACATTTCCCTTTGTGAAATATTTTATTAATTATCGAACACAAGACCATACTCCATCGCATCTAATTTTGATCCCGATAATTAATCCGAGAAGAATTCAGTTTTCTTTCTACTATGTCAGTAATATCTCTACGAGAGAAACACTTTGCTGCAGAGAACTCAGAGCTGATCACTGAAAATGGGTCTCCAAGAGCAGGAGGGAAATTTGTAAATATTGAATGTACTAGTTACGTACTAGCTCTTCTTTAAAATGTGCATTTGAGAACATTTTTTAAATGGGTTCCTACGATAAAGTAATGTTT